>VNKC01000251.1:0-31256 GCA_008042775.1 Drosophila pectinifera
AATTTTTTCAATAATCGTTTTATGCTACATCTGCCACTCCATTTTTACTTGTTGTTATTTAAATTTTGACATTTTCGACATCTAACCAATCCTATCTATTTTTAGAGTGTTAGCTTTACCCATTGAGTTGAATATTCGAATTAGTCATCTTTTGACTTCCATTCCAGTCTTTACCGTTTATTTTAATTGCGATGATTAATATTTTTTTTCGCTTTTTCTAGGTTAAGCTCACTGTAAAAATTGTTAATTCCTACTTTTTTAAAATAATTTTCAATTTCTTCTCCTTCTGTATTTCTGCGAACCATCTCCACTTGCCCTGATTAAATGGATTTTCCGTAATACTTATTAAATTTTCATTATCTTCTTCAGCGCTGTGTGCTGTTGCCAATGTTTTAATAGTTCCGTAGCACTTTTCATTTATTTTAATTCTTGACAATGCGTCGGCTACATGATTTTGTTTACCTTCGAAATATTTTATTTCAAAGTCATATTCACTAATCTAATCTTCCATATCTGTAGTTTCATATTAGGTTCCTTAATGTTGCTTAACCAGACTAATGGCTTATGATCGCTTAATATATCAAATGGTCTTCCGAAAAAATATGGTCTTAGTGTCTTAGTTGCGCATACTATGGCTAATAATTTTTTCTCATGTGAACTCGAAGTCCTCTTAATAGATATCTAATGGGTTTATTATCTTGAAAGAGTACTGCTCCTAATGTAAAATAACTACCGTCCGTGGTTAATTGAAATTTTTTGTTAAAATTTGGACAAATCAAAATGGGATCATTTATGATAAACTGTTTCAGTTTATTAAATGTTGCAATGTATTTTTCATCTGTTTTTTGCACTTGCAGATTAATACCTGCAATATATAAATATATATAATATATAGTAACATATCCTAACATATCAGATTAGCAAATTGTAAACTTTTGTCACCAGATAAATACATTGAAAAAATTTAAATATTTTAAAATTCTAATGAAAATTCCAATCAATCATAAAATGGATTATATTATTATTGTCTATTACTCGTAAGTCTGAGCGATTTGTGGTATTAAACTAACACATAAGAAATGTATTAAAATTAAAGAACACTCAATAATCAATATAATGTAGTAAAGGCATAATATTTAAATCTTTAAATAGATGGTTAACTATCGCCTTACAAATCAATTCGCTTAATTTAAATTTTTTTCAAATGGTGAAGGCACTGCGTTGGAAGGTAAAATTAAAGGTTGAGTATAAAAGTTCCGCCTTCCTTTGAATTGTTCCTCAGAATCTTCCATAATTGATGTTATATTTATAGGAATATCTTTTTAAATTAATTTACCTCCTTTAAATATGATCGAGTTGTTAATTTTATAGAGTCTAATCTGACGGGTGATTAAGAGTCGCTTATTAGATTGCCCACCTGCTACACCGTTTGTTATATACAATGTTATAGGATATATATGTGAATATTATAGGACACACTATTTTTTGGCAAATACCACTGAAAATGGTTAACAAATAGACGCAACACGCGCTGACAGGTTAGCACATCTGATATTCTTTGGTATAGACAGCACACCATCCTGTAGACGCAATGCCATATCATAAATAAAAAGATATGTGTAAAAAGGTCTAAATTATGTCGCTTCCATTATAGTTTTTTAACATTTCAGGTATATGGTTTTATTTTAATAAAAATCAGGCTAATACAGTCGCCTAAAAAATTAAAACCTTATATCTGAAATTTTAAAAAATAGCTATACCTCGGATTATATGACATATTTAATTAAATATGTCAAAAACAACGGCTTAGACTTTGAAATCAACAATTTTGCTGGCATAGGAACAATCGGAAGATTAATAGGAAAATAGTAAATAAATCGACATTAATCATTTTTTAATACATAAAATATGATTATTTTGTACTATGTAAAAAAACAGTTCTAAGTTTTATCATATGGCTGCCATAGGAACGATTGGAAAATAAACAGGAAAATATTTGGGAGTTAGATTTCGCTGATATTAGCCAAATTGCAAATAAAAAATAAATAAAAGTAGTTTGGTCAGTATCCAAATTTAAAAAAAAAAATATAAAAGTACAAGCTGATGGAAAAGTCTATAATGTTTTAGAAAGTCTATAATGTTTAGAATGTTTTTTGGAGTAGAATATTTTAAATTTGTAGTTGTATAAAAAAATTAATAAATTAAATTGAGGTAATAAAGGTTGATGTCGAAATGTAAATGTAAGTAATTTTCCCGAAATTATCATTCTAAAATATAGGCTTTAATTGTTTTTTTTTTCGATTTGTTTATATTTTTGCTGTTGGTACTTAGTGTCACACTCGGAGCTAACTAGCAAAGTTTAGAAACATGCCGATTTCCCAGATATTCATTGGCAAAAATTAGGATCTGAACTTTTTGTATCTTTGTTACAGAAAAACTAACATAACTATCAGCTCACATGAATCTAATTTTCTCATGTAAGTAGGTTTTATATGCATGGATTTCTGAGATGCGAACAATACATGTTGTAGCTATTACGATGCCATGCCGTCGACGCCAAACGTCAACCCATTTTTTTATTTCCAACATACGTAATTTCTATCAACTATAAATTACATACATTATATGATTAATTATTTTTACCATTTAAAAATCTCCTTTAAATTTTTTCAAAATCGGACGATTTTATAATATAGCTGGAACATTGTATCTTTTTATATTATGTGTTTTTATATTTTATACAATGGAGGTGTATAAAGGAGTATTTTACATTTTATATATTTTTAAATAACATATTTTTTATTTGTTATATTTTTATGTTTATCTTATAGCTGTTAAAAGAACGTTCGGCTCAAATTGCAAAGGATTCCTATTAAATGTTCATATAAGTACATAGTGCATTACGCCACGATGCTGTGTAAGTAAATATTCTCAAATGTGGCAACTAAAAAAATAATAGAAAAATACATTTTAATTAAGAGCTGTGGTAATGTGTGGGTTTATTTTTTATAATTCTATCATGTTTACTATTCCATTTTCTCTTAGAAATCAACCAACTTTATTAAATTGGTAAGCCCTTTAATTAAGAAGTTCAGTAATCCAATTGTAAGTCCTCATTAGTATGGATTATCTTTATTGCGGCAGACGTAGCAAACATCAACCAAACGGCGGAAAGACGTCGAATTGTTTAAGATGGCGGAATAAAGACTTTGCCACTGTGTTTCTCGCAAAGTCAAAATACACTCTTATTGCTGAGGCACACATACATAGCCATGCTGGCTGAAATTCAAAGCTGTTGAACAACGACCAAGACCAACACATCTAGTACAGATGGCTTTCAATAAGCCATCCAAGATTCACTGAGTTAATCCCCACCAGTAAACTGAGAAAATGTCCAATATTGCTTCTTAGAATTTCTCATAAAAAATGTTTTAAAATAATTTTATCTGCTTCTAGCATTTTAGTGAATTACATTGAATCAACGCTTATTTCAAAATAATATCCATTGGTTTGTATAGTAATAAACGTTTTTCTGATTAAGATTATAAGGGTGTTTTTTTTTCAAACATACTTTCTATAAAGTTGTACATAGTTTGTACAAGCCACTCTATACCCCGCAACCATATACCATTATCCGTAGGTTTGGGAATCTTCTGCCAAATCACCTTACCTTATGATCAAAAAATCCAGGCTGAGGGATATACTATATAGATAAGGGCGTGTGCAAATAACTAAAAATAAAATAATATATATAATTATATATATTATAATTAATAATTATAATAATAATTATTATAATAATAATAATAATAATAATAATAATAATAATAATAATAATAATAATAATAATAATAATAATAATAATAATAATAATAATAATAATAATAATAATAATAATAATAATAATAATAATAATAATAATAATAATAATAATAATAATAATAATAATAATAATAATAATAATAATAATAATAATAATAATAATAATAATAATAATAATAATAATAATAATAATAATAATAATAATAATAATAATAATAATAATAATAATAATTATTATTATTATAATATTAATAATAATAATAATAATACGTTCTAATTTTCAGAACACGTCCGCACAAAGCAAAATATGTGATAAGTAATATTTATCTATCTATATATTTACTTATTACCTAATTAATTACTTTGCTTTACGTTCCAATGATATTTTGGGAAAGTAGTATAATACTTAATCTGCGTGAAAGATAAGACTGTTTTTACCAAATTTTGTAGCTCTAGTTATTATAATCTTTATCTTTTAAAGCAACATATAAAAAAAAACATAAAGACAAATAGACTCACAGGTTTACATGGCCAAATCGACACACCTGGTGACCCTGATCAAGACAATAGTTTTGTTTAGTTAAACTTTTCTCCCAATATTTAATAGTATTGCTTATAGTAATTAATTAATTCGTTGCCCAATTAGCTAGCAATTGTTTAAGTCTCAATGTGTTTTCAGTTCTTTTAATATTAGAATAGATTTTTTGTCAGTCGAAGCTAATATCAATTTGTCAAAGATATAAGGAGGCCCACGGATTATAATTATTTTGTGAAGTCTCACTCTCGTCACAACGTCAAGCGTTTCTGATAAGACAGAGGCAGAGTACAAAGGAGATAACCTAGGTTACTAGGTGCAGCTCCTTCGATCCGTCAATCACAACACGGCACCATTATTAATGGAACATATATCTCACTACATTCTACGATTTCGAGAATAGCGACATGCAGTGGGATCTTTGGTACTTTTACGGCTTCACTACTGTCAAAGGGCAATCAATGCTCAACCTCCGGACAGACCCATGTTCGGGACTTGAATTCGAAATACCCTGCTTCACCAATACAGCACAGACTGAGGTTCATCTTTACCATAGAAGATGTGCTAAATGTCTGCATCCACGATGAAACAGTACAAGAATGCAGTGCTGAGCCTATATACAAGGACATCTCCAGAGCCGCCAAGTCCGAAAGAGAGTTGGGAGCACAGCCACCAAGTGCTGCTCCGCCCGAGATCATCGAGTTCTCGGCGGTCTCGATGCTAGCAATGACACGAAGTCCGTCACCGCCAACGCAGTCCACCTGCCACCGACAACTCATGATGGTTGGACCGTCTGAATGGCGAGTGAGGACACGAATGATATGGGATATATGGGACCAAGGGATAGCAGGAGGGAACGAGTTCCCTAGCGGAAAGACTACGAACGGCCGAGGAGGCTGGCTACGGCAAGTTAGGTGATGATAGCACACATACTAGGGATAGAAAGAACGGAAGCGTAGAGATTGAAAGAAAAAAGGCAGAAGCAAAACCTGCAAGAAAATAACCCAGTTTTCCCACCAACCAGCTCCTGTGGATTACAGTAAAACTTCGGTATATACATTTTATTGTTGGATTCTGTGACTGTAACTTAAGTCAAAAATATACGACTTGAGTTACAGGAGTTCTTACGAACAATTTTATGTGTATTTTTGTTCCCTCTTTTTTGTTAGCTCTTTTTTTATTAGCTCTTTTATGCGAACGCCTGAGAAAATAAATCCTAACCAACCATAAAGATATATTTCTACAACTTAATTATGTTAATTGGTTGTATTACAACTGTGCAGTTTTGTCATCATTTATTCCTGGAGAGAGCGGAGAGATCAATGGGAGAGAGCCAAAATACGAGAAAGATCGTAACGAGATGGTCGTTACAAACTTATCAAGTATCACAAAGCTGAATTGAAATTTAAGTGCACAATATAAGCACATTATATTTCAGAAGAAATCCTCATTATTTTTATTGTCTTCAGATAAAGATAAACAACTACAAAGTTACATATACTTATAGTAGATCTACCCAACGATTGTGGGTAGATAGAATTTATTTTCAGAATTGGATGGAATATTAATTGGATGTTGCCGACCGTGAGTATTCCAGGTATTTTTCGTGCCATGTTTATAATCAACAGCCTGCGACTGCGCGCCAACAAACAATTTTGGATATCTAAATTATAAGTTTCCCATCAGACTCTATATTACTGCAAATATAGACTGTAAATATTTGCAATATCACAAGACCATATGTATTCCCTATCCACTGTCTCAACAGATTACTAATTTATCTGTGGAGGATCCTGGGCGATCAGTAATAAATTACGATCGAGAGGAGGGTAGTGTTTATCGTGCTGATTGGGTATTATAACCCGGGTAACGGGGTATACTTAACTTAGTGCCTACCGAGAGTGTATATAACAGGAAGAAAGAGGCATCATCTCCATTCTTGATCAGCGTCACCAGACGAATTAATTTATTCATGTTCGTCTGTCTTTCTCTCCGTCCGTGTGAAAATCAGATCTAAGAGCTAAAGTCACAACATTCTAATCTTGCACGTAGATCAAAATTGCAAATCGAAAATCATAAAAATCGTTAGTTAAGCTATAGCTGTGAATTTTGGCTTAAAGTAAATAAAATCAATTGGCTTGAGTGGACTTTGCACGTAGATCAAGTTTGTTTTTTTTTTAAATTTAGTAAAATCGAATAATAAACTTGGGAGTTCTTCAATACAGATCGAATTTTAAGATAGGGTCTAATCGGCTGCGAAGGCATGCTGTGAAGATGCTTATAGACAACCAGGTCGCGGGTTCGGTCCATTTCTTTTTATTCAATTTTTTTTTTGTTATTCTTATATTTAATATTTTTAATACAAAATTAATTTAATTGCACGCCAATTTAGCAAAGTGACCCTGGTTGCGGTTTTTTATTGAAATAGAGCTGATGAAACTAGTGTGTATAAAAAAGGGATAGCATTGTTCTAAAGAGTTTTAATCCAATGACTGCAATCGAACGAATTTTGGTGCGTCTGTATAAAATGTATGAATTAAATAAAAAGGAGAAAACCTTAATAAGGTAGTTAAGTACACATATTAAACCAAATTTGTTCGACTTCGCCGGGATTGGGCACGGATTTATCTTGCAAAAGCGCAGTGTAACGTGGATTTAGACCCCTGGACCACAACCAACTTTACATTCATATGTACATTTGGATCACGATTGACAATAAAATGGCGCAAAGACTGCAGAACCAAAATAGAGACTCAAGAAATCGCAAAGAGGTGAAATAATTCACTTTGTTAAATTCCCATAACGTATATAAGTAGATAAAAATCGTATAGTATAACCAACTTATGACTTATTAAAAAGAAGTTTCATGTTAATGTTTTGCAACATCTATATTTGTGTTGGCAGCTCCAATGGGTATTGCTCAATATGTTTCTAGCAACATTTGTCTTTTTTCGGTTTTGCTCAACATGTAGCAACACTTATAATATTTTTTCATATACTTAAGCCTAATTAGACAAAGTAATTTAGCCATGTTCATTTCACCCACAATGCTTTGGATACCGTGTATCTCATAGCTTCATACTTGCTTTTTCCTTTATTGGACGTTGATGCACTACTGTCAGTACACTCAAGTGGCCCTTGTAAACGGACTGAAGAAATTACCTTATTCCAGAACTTAACTATTCAGACAATATTAAGGGACATTATTATGATATATCAATGTATCGATTACATTGTGTGTAGTGAGAGATAGAGAGTAATGTAACGAACTATTCTGCTTAGGTCTCGCTCGTTAAGTAATTGTGCGGCTAGCTCAGAGAGGTTGTGTGTTCGTCTCACGTAATTTTTATGTTGTGACCAATTACCAGGGACCAATGATACGCTATGGATTTGAATGTTACTTCTATTTCTTGTGCCTCGACGGGTCGACGGCCGTCATGCTGGCGAGAGTTAGCAGAGAGAGAGAGAGATCGCCTGGTAGGTTGACTTAGCGTCTCCCTCCGCTACCAAGCTGCCAGAGCTAGCTAGATGAACTCGATGTTCTCTCTTTTCGCCGCTGCCAGCTCTAGCGCTCGCTCTGCTCCTTGGTCAGGGTTTCATCGTTTCGATGTATCCCCTGGCCATCGCCTAGCCACCGCCACAACTCCTGCAAGTCCATGATTTCTGGGCCTCAAGTCCATATTTCTAGACTTTTTGACTCTTAACTACTCGATTTCGCGGACGCAGTCACTATAACTCTTACACACGTACTCTCCTGCTTCTCTCGCTGCTCCTTAATTTATAGGCTATCCTTGTCCCGTTATTCTAGGGACCTATGATCAAGCCACCGGGTCCAATGTCCATTGACTTTTAAGTAAAAAGGAAAATTTTTGAGCACATTGATTTCCTGGAGAACCGGCTCGCCTACAGAGAGGTGGCACCGAAAGGCTACAGAACTATTTTTTTAAATTGTATTCTGTTTTTTTTTGTTCGTTGAAAATATTTATTTATATTTAGTTTCATTGTTTTAATGTTGTCACAAAAAAAATTATTTATTTATTAATTAATTAATTTATTTATTTATTCATTTATTATTTGGTTATTTATACAATATTTATTTATTCATACCTCCATTTATAATTGAAAATTTAACTAAAAAAATGGGTGTGCAGTGTGTAATGTTGTGCAACGTTGATTTCTTGTCTGTGAGAATTCGATGTTCTTTGTTACGTGTGTAAGTGGGCCGGGTTAAGTAAGTCACGACCCAAACCCTGAGTTTGGGCCAGCACACGGCCCATGTCGCTGATTGCACACGCAGGACCATAACAGTAATGACGCCGAATTTGAACAGCACTATTACCTCCATAAGAATAAAAGGCGTCTGTATTTATTTCTATGGGATAATGGATAGGGACAGGGATCACTCTAGAGGTCGCTCAACCAATCTTATGATCCCAAGACAAATAAATATGAAAGAAAAGGCATCACGGATTAATGGCATTTGGAATGGACTTCTAAAAACGTGAAATAAAAGAAGTCCTAAAACTGTGATATATCCTTAAGT
Organism: Drosophila pectinifera; assembly: GCA_008042775.1. Classification (NCBI taxonomy): domain Eukaryota; kingdom Metazoa; phylum Arthropoda; class Insecta; order Diptera; family Drosophilidae; genus Drosophila; species Drosophila pectinifera. Next base: position 8,901 of record VNKC01000251.1, read on the forward strand.
TTTATGTTATATCTGTTATATATATATGGAAAAATATCGGACCTAATCGGAGGAGAAACCGGCGACTATGTCTAGCTAATAGTCTTGGACATATAGCGACAGGAACCACGGAAGGAGAAGGGAACTAAAGATATAAACTTTTTTTAAATCAAAATATTATCAGAATATTCTAGTTCTTAATTTTTATTATGAGGGTGAGACAGCATTGCGTTCGGCGACCCAAAGCCCAACATAAGGTGACCTTGCGCTGCGTCCAGACATAGATTCGGTGACCTCTGCTCCGATGTGAGAGATAGAGCTGCGTCCGTTTTAAATGATCCTTGTTAATGGCACCTGAAAGAAAAAGATAAAATAATTAGTCGTGTTTTTGAAAGTTGACAACTTGACTATTAAACATCATTGAAAGTGATATTTCGAATAGTAACTGTGCCAAATAATGTTGTTTGTTTTGATTTGTTTGTGGGGTCTTACATGTATATATACGTAACACTTAACAGCGTGAACTTCTTCTTTTTGTTGTAGGTAAAAATAAATAAATAAAAGGTTTGGGTGGAAATCCATCAAATTTTGTTTGTTAATTTATATTTCAGTGTATATATTTTTTTTAGGTTTTTATTATCGGGGTCCATATATTTCTTTGCTGCGTTTATTGATTATTATTTATATAATTATTTATTTGAGGGTATATGGGTGGTCCAAGAGTATCCACAATGCAAGAAGAAGAAAATCCACTGGGTCATGAAGAGAAGCAGGAGTCGCACAGACAGGAGTTGGCTAGGAACAGTGACGTGTTAGGCGGACAGCGTAGGGGTTTCAACCCGAGAACTCTGAATCTCGACAGGCTTCCACTCCATATGGCATCTATTCGCAGACTGTCCTCGATCAGATACAAGAGCAGTACAGTCAGGAGAACGTGGAAGCGTACGGCTCAATTGATAGGGGAGAACTACAAGCTGTAATCAGGACTTCTCAAGAACAGCTAAGGGTCGATTTGTAGCAGCTTGTGGATGTGCGAATCATCCGATGTATGCAAATGGCGATTGGAGCTTAGAAATTTAAGTTCCGAGACATCCAAGTCCTCCGGATCATCCACGGCCACAGAAAGCAGCTGAGCCAACTGGGAGTAAGGAGGTAAAAAACAAAAGTCCAAATGATGTCAGAAATTTTGGCGGTGAAAATGCAGTAGATTCGACCCAGGCCAGAAGCCGGAGTGAAAACGCAAGCTTGGTAGGCAGTCTCGGCCAATAAACAATCGTCAGCAACATATGCATCAGGAAACATCTGGAGGAAATCGCACCCGCTTGGAAGATTCCAAGTGTTCCGAAAGATCTCCTACGCGACTTAGCTGCAGATCAGGACAAACCACCAATAACCTGGAGGGAAATCACGGTTGCGCTTCAACGCTGCTTTTGTGACAATAGAAGCGATTATGATCGGATCCAAGGCACCACCGAATCCAACCTGGCAAAGCCGATGAGGCAGTAGATCTTTTCGGTTCGAGTGTACAAGCTCGAGCATCTCCACGACGAGTGCAAGGAAGCCGAACGAAAGCTGAGTCAGGAGTATGAGAGACAGCGAACACGGCTACACATGTTCTACAGACCCCGTCAGGAGCAGCGAGCGAACAGAACTCCGAAGCTATATCGAAGGAGATCAGGAATAAATGGAACAGCCAGCAGGGGTGGTGGAAGCGTTAACAAGTGGAGCGCCGAAGCCTGATCTGTTGGAATTGTCAGCAAAGTGGTCATGTTTTCATGGTGTGCGAGGCAGTGTAGCGCAGTGCAGCTCTTCTGTTACAAATGCGGATTGGCAAACACCGTGAAATCCAAACGCCCTAATTGCAGATCGGGAAACTCCTTGCGGAACGCAGTAGTGACGGGCCAACTAAGAAGCGAGAAACAAGGATACGCTAGGGCGACCCACACGGTTCAAAACATGTATTCCTGTAGCTGCAGGCGCGAGTGCGTCGATATAGGGAAGCTGGAGCGACACAGCGTGCAGCAGTTAGTTAATTCCGTTGGAAACCATGAAAGAGCATCGGATCCACGACCATATATTTTCAGATCCCTGGGAATGCAATACTTGGGCTGTTAGACTCTAGAGCATATGTAAGCTTGCTGGAAAAAGGTTGTCGATAGTTGTTGTAAAGACTGGATGTCGTATGGAAGCCATATTTGCCAAAGTTAAAGCAGCAAATGGAGCAACACAAAGGATCTTGTGCAAAGTTACCGTTATCGTAAAGTTGCTCAACATGTTCCTAGCAACATTTTTCTTAATTAGTAAATATTTTCGTCTGCTTTCCGTCCTGGTTAATTGAAGTTATTTTTTATAAATTTGAGCTTATTTAGACAATGTGCCATTTCAATATGTATTTATTTTCAATGTTCTGGGTGCAGGGGAACTTATTTTTCGATATATATCTATTTATTTTAAACCGACTTTCATGGTTTTTGAGGGCGGTGGTTTTTGATTTTTGTCTAAGTTACTTATTAAGTTACTTTTGCAAGATCAGCGTCTGCAAATCCTACAGAATTCGAAGAACTCATTTTCAAAAATTTGTATTTCATTTGCTTGTTTAGTTTTTCTTCCTTTTAATTTAATTTATACGTTTCATTTCAGTTCTGAGAAAAATGGGGAATGCAAAAAGTATGTAACAAGGTGAAATTTGTTGTTTTTTTGCATTTTCTTGTGCACTTTCTTTATTTTCACTACTTTATTTAGTTATTCTCTTTTTTAAAATAGCAACAAAAAAATATAATAAATCGTAGTACGAAAGGGATCGGGACAGGGACAGGGATCGAACCCGCGACCCGGTCGGCTATAAGCTGCTTAGCAGCATGCTTTCGCAGCCTTTTAGACCCTATCCTAAAACTCCATGTTTATTGCCCAATAACTCCTAAGTTTATTATCCGATTTAGTCAATTTTCAGAAAACGCCCGCTAAAGCCCATTTATTTGTCTAATCTTCAAATAAAATATTGAAACTGATTAAATTGTTTTCACCAAATTTGGTTATAGCTCTTTTAGAATCGGATTAGAGAGGGGACGCTTAAATCTCGCACGTATATTCAAATTCTTTGTTATCTATTCTTTATATAAGTTAAACGATAAAAAACATTGTCAATTAATGCTATTAAACCATCCTGATGTAGTGCCAATGGAGTTTTAACCAATCAAATAAAAGATAATTTTTTTTTCAAGAATCCAATGAAATGAAGGAATGGAGGCTGAAGGACAAATATGTACGCAATAACGGGTGATGCGAAACTGTCAAAAAAAGTTTACACAACGGCAACGCCAAAACGGTCTTTGTGAATCGGTATAAGGAAAAGGGAGTGACGAAACGGCAGAAAGGAAAAACGTTCACACTTTGAAGAATATGGAAAAAATAAATAATAACGACTAAGAGGCTAACTAAAAATGTTAGATAAAATAATTTGTCAGCTACGTGTTTCGGATCTAGATATTATTCTAGATATTATTATTCAAGTGCGATCAACTAAAGGAAATGAAATGATCAACTAAAGGAAATTCTGATTGTTTAACACAAGCGGTTCAAGCCATAAACGTTCAACAAGGGACTTCAGGGCAAGCACCAGCAATAGAGAACGCAGGAGTAGCTGCAGTGGCGGCAGCGGAGACACCATGTGGCCCATCTCAAACTAGAGATAATGATGGAAAAGCCTCAGGTGGAGAACGATCGTATGAGAACGACAGTATGATCAGAGCACAATATGCACAATATGCAATCCACAATATGCACCGTAAACCAATAATGTAATAAAGGACGTAATTGGAATGTTACCCGAGTTTGATCGAGTAAAGGGTGTTTTGGAGGGGGCGGATTCGTAGCTAAACAAAAAGACTTAGAAGAAAGAACAATCCCAAAATCCCACGTAGCAAAAGGAAAATTAACACTTTGAAAATTGTTTATTGTCAGCTGCTAGTAAATTAGAACTAACAACAGAAACTTAATCATAAGCTTGAGAGAGCGGAGTTGAAGCTCTGGCGGACTGGAAGTTCGGAGGGAGAAACAGAGCAAGAGCGTCCGAGTGAGCGCTGGGCCTCGTGAAACGGGACATTTCGTGACCGCTAGCGGGATCACACTGCCTCTTGAACGCGAACAAAGAGAAACATAACATCTCACCAGCTTGAACCTAAGTGGAGCAGTTGCAAAGTGTTTATTAATGGTATAACGGAACAGTTTTGTTTGCTGTACAACACAACATAAGAGGTGTTGCCAAGGAATGGCTAGATGCACACGCTGTACTCCAGAGGTGGGGACAGTTCAGGAGCTCCCTGTTACAGGATTTTCCAAGTGTTGTGAATACAGCTGATGTTTACAGGAAAATTATGCTGCGTAAATAGAACGAAACTTTCAGCGAGTACTTTTACATAATGATGGCAATCGGAAGGCATGCCAATATTGATGAGCTATCGATTCTTTATAAATGGGATAAATCAAAATGTCTGTACCAGGGCATTGCTAGCTAGAAATTTTTCAGGTCACTGAAAAACATTAAATCGGCACATGCAGTGATCCAAGGAGTATAACGCAATGGTTAAAGAAGGGTCACAATGTTATAACTGCAACCAAATATTGAAAGCGGTTCAAGTTTGAGGAAAGGAGTTTTCGGCGTTTATCGATACATGCAGCGATCACACTTGTTCCGAAAAGAACAAATCGGCATCCAACAATAAAATATCTGCAAGGATTTGGGGGATTGATAGTCGAGTCCACCGAGTGTAAACTACCAGTAATCAAGATCGATTACAACGGTATGAATATAAGGACTTAAATTGTGGCCGATGATATACTCGCATAGAATGTATTACTGGGCAGAGACGTACTGTGCAATAGAGATTCCAATGCTGTCGTCAATGGAGGATCGATAATGGTAGCAACAGATGAGAAGATTAAGTTTAAAATAAGCGCTGTTGTCATTAGCTTCAAGCGCAAGAAGGTGGTCTATGTATTGCTATTCAGACTGCTTTGCGGAAGATTTTTCTAAACTTGGCAGATGCAACACTGAACATAGAGGTATCTACATTTTATTTATATATATATCTATATATTTTTTTCCTTTTATTTTAATTAATTAATTATATTTTTTATTCAGCTTATCTATTTATTAATTTATTTATTTATTAATTAATAGCACTTTATTTAACTTAAACAGAAGTTTGGGAGAGCGGAGTTGAAGCTCTGGCGGCCTGGAGCATGGCATCGGTCGTCACTGCGGCAAGATCCTTCGGAGTGGTGGTGGGCCAAGCAATTAACGCAGTACTTCTTGTCGACGACTGCCTGGATCCGTTTTTCAGCAACTAGCCGGAAAAAATGGAGGCACTTGCGTAGAGTAGTTCCCTTGACAGACTCGGCATTGGTAGGATATCATACTTTGGGAACGTCTGCTTTTATCGTCATAAGGAACCCCATAGTTAAGGGAGCCGGGAGAATGTGACTCGGGTGGAGAAGGAGGAAATCTTTTGGATTGAGCCGGATACTGACCTAGAAGCGTCAGTAGGAATCGGAACACTGGAGGAAGTGTTGCTTGAATGCAGCATCGTGTGATGACGACCTCGGCAAGTGGAAGAGCTATGGGCCCTTGTGCAGTTGCGGAGTTGATGGTATCTTGCAAAGCAATTCAGGCAATTCAGATCTGAACACAAATCTAAGTCTTTCGGTTATGGAAACACTTTCGTACTATAGGAACTTAGTACCAGCGGGGAAACATTATAGGATGTGGCTTTGGCTTGACGGAAACATAGAGTTGTCTGGATAGAATATATGGCATATAAAGGTCTATGGCGCTCAGTTAGGAATGAATAGAGCTCGTGTTACCGTGGAATCTCTGATTTATTTGGCAACGATTGCTGCCAAAATGAGAGCGTAATCTTCGGAAGCTTTGTGGAACACAAATAAATCAAGAGTCAGTCCCTAACGATCCCAAGTCTCAGTAATCAGCCCGGACATTGCAAAGGACTTAAGACAACTCTGTATGATGTCTGGCAGTTCCTTCAAGGCTGCTGAAGATTCGTGTGCGATTAAATAATCTTCTTAGCTTACCAGCGATTGTTTGTTTTCAAAACGATCAGTCAGGTTGTTCCAGGGTGAGCGAAAACCATCATTTTTAAGTGGCGAATTGGAGACTATAGCATGAACTTCGCAAGGTCTTGGAATATCTATAAAGACTGCTGTGGAAGGTCTCGGAATGTGGGCCAGCGAAGATAATCGCCCGAGAAAACTTCTGTATCACACGGAGGTAATTGGCAACCCGATGAAATATACTTTGGAGGTCGCTTGAATTGGATTGTGCAGATTGACGCTTCGCTCGCTCAATATGCTCGTTGAGTTGCACATGTTCATACTTCTGTTTGACTTTATCCCATAGAGCTCAGATGTGATCTAGGCTGACTTGTAATTTTTAGAAGTGTTGACCATCTCCTCGAACTGGCTTACACGATCACTAACGGTTATAGATATATGCACGGACGCAATTGTCGCAGTAGGTTTCTCTGTGGCTTACAGTTTTTACTTAATTAAATACATGTAAGACGGAAAACCGGATTGAAATACTGGAATGTGTGGAATACTGGAAAGTGTGGAGCACTGGAAAGTGTGGAACACTGGAATGTGTGGAACGCTGAAATGTTTGGAGCACTGGAATGTGTGAAGCGGTCTTCCTTTAAACTTAGGAAGTAAGTTAAAATATTATTCAAACGGAACGGAACAAAATGTTGAAAACGCAGAATGGTCACACTGTCATCTTTAAAGCGGCGCTTTGGAATATTTTCCTGGAAATTCCTGAAAATTTTTCCTGCAGCTAGCGCAGAGAGCGAAGCGAGGAGAAGACGAGAGGCGGGAAAAATTGCAAAGAAGTCAGGGCGTCGATTTGTACGACTCGAATGTATGTGCGTATGTCTGTATATTGGAAATGTAATTATTTGTGTGTCGAGAAGTAACTCAGAACAGAATAGTTCGAAGTTTAATAAATAATTAAATAACTTAATTAAATCGGCGTTTTAGTACCGACCAATTGAATAAATCAATTCTTTTTAGGATAGGTAAAGTTTTGTGATGTATATTTGGGGAAATGTATATTTATATTTGTTTTGGATATGTTTGTTTTAATAATTACTTTAATATTTTTGTATAGTGTATATTGATAAATATTTAATCAAATAATATAATTCATTTCAAGCGAAAAAAATTATTTTCAGTTCAGTTTGGAAATTATATATGCATCATGATGTGTATGTTTGTATACCAGCAGGAACACAGTGAACGTGAGAAAAATTTATAAGCCTTTTTGGCGGAACGTTTTTTTTTAAGTTTATGAACTCTATATTTTGAATTTTCTTGCTTATGTATATTTTTACAATCACTTTGCACTTTCGGAAAGAAGACAAACGAATTTGGCCGAAGGTGATTGAGAATCGGACTTTAGACTGGTCAATAGCGAACCGCTTTAAGACATTTCGATTTGATCTTGGGAAATATCTGTGTGATTGCTAATAGGGAATAGGAACATAATATTTACAGTTTTATTTATAGAATCCGCTGCGGCTTGCTGGACATAGATCAGAATAAATCCGGCTCGAAGGACTACAATTTGGAGGGGCGGACTTATCGCCAAACAAAAAGATTATTTTAGGGAATAACAATGCTGTTGAGAATCCACAGAAGAAAAAAACAATCCCAAAGTCCCTCGTAGAAATATGCAGATTGACACTTTGAATTAATTAAATGCACTTTATTTAGCCTTGGTCGGCAGCGGGTAAATTAGTACTGAAACTTTGGGAGAGCGGAGTTGAAGCTCTGGTGAACTGGAAGTCCGGCGGAAGAAAGAGAGCGAGAGCGTGCTAGTGAGCGCTGGGCCTTGTGAAACGGGACATTTCCAAGCCGTTAGTGGCATCACACTGCCTACTGAAAAATATTCTTGAACATTTTTATTTAACTTTCTTATTACCTTCACCTTTTTTTACTTCAATTCGTATATTTTATAAAGAAGAAATAATAAAATTTTAAATAATAATAAACAAAATAAGTAAGAAAAATAGTACCTGCGGCAGGATTTGAACCCACGACCCGGTCGGCTATAAGCAGCTTAGCTTAGCCTTCGCAGCCCTATCTTTAAATTCAATTATACTGCCCAATAATACTCAAGTTTATTATCAGATTTTATTTTTCCTTCATTTTCAGGAAATGTCCGCACAAGCCAATTTACTTGTATAATCAATTTACTTTTAACAGAAAACAGAAAGCTTAGTTTACGATTTCTAGGATTTTCGAGAGCGTTTGTGGGTGTGGCCAAATTTTGAAACAAACTTGATCTGCATGCAACAGATTAGAATGTTCTGATTTGGTAGCTCTAGCTCTAACAATTGCAATTGCAATTAACAATTGCAACTGCAAATACATATACATTCTGTCTTCACCGAAAGCGACAATAATGGCTATAGCAGGAGCAGAACGAGGAACGGTGACTTTAACATAACAAAAAGCATATTTACATACCCTTTTTGAGGAGAGGAATATCGTCACAGAAGAAAGCACAAAGCATTCAGATGACTCATCAGTGTATGAAGAACATTTGGCTTGGATTCAGAAACAATTAATACTCATTTACTGTTCCAAAAAAAACAAGGAACAGTGCGATACTATTAGGGCATCTATGGTATCGCACTGTTCCCTGGAAAAGAAAATTTTTACATTCGACAACTGACAAAGTCGACATGTAATAGAGCGTTCAAAATGATAAGTATTGTTAGCGACTAGATTACTGCATTATTCGAATCTGGCAGCTAAATTTGTACTATTTGAAGACATCTTACATGCCAATCACGATACGAGTCTCCCATTGTCCTGGTGGTTAATAAATAACACTAGAAGGCTCTTTTGTGACTGTCGCATCCGTGTGTTTTGTGACTGTTATCCGTGATAATATCCCAATGGCGATGACTGATAATGGTTGGCATTATCTTCAAAAAGGAAACAAATTTACGACAAACAAATTTCTCAATGTCCCCGTGCATGAGAATTCCAGAATTGTACTACATAGTACTACGCTACATCGTTGTCACTCAAAGCGGTTAGTACGAACTTGTTTCGTACCATTTGGGATTTTAAAATTTCCTGCGGTGTTCAACCGTCAACAGAAAAGTCATTTGCAATCAACATTTTTACAGTTCCAGACAAGAAAGGATTGCAACAATAACTTTGCTATAATGCAAGAATGTACGGATACGGAATGATAAGCGGATAAATGAAATTTTTCAAGTTTTAGAGGTACATTTCTGTAACTACTTTTATCTGAAGCTCGGGATTCTTCACAAGAATCTGATAAAAGAGAATATCGAGGTTTCGTCTGCCATGAAGAGCTAAGTAATCTGCAATAGCCCACGAACAAGGGCACTTTGGAGTCAAGAAGATCGAAAAAAATTAGATCGGTAAATTCAAGCCATCGGGAAGTCCTGATTAGAATGTGTTTAGTTATTCACGTTAGTGACGTTAGTCATATGGACTTGACAAAAGAACAGTACAATCATATTTTAGTAAGGGTCGACTCTTTTTTTAAATTTGTGTGGCAACCGTATTATTCTTGGTAAGTTAAGTATTTTTTTAGGTTTCTGAGTTTTAACAAAAAATATCCTGAAAAGTTGGTTTTTGAAAAGGTTAAATAAGTTATAATATCGAAAAACGACAACAGTTTTCAAGCTTCAAATCTAATCCTAAATAAGTAAATGGAAAAAATGCTTATAATTTTTACCACTTTTTTCTTTTACTCTGTTTGTCATACATATACAATTGAAATACTGGTTGAACTAAAATAAGTTGACATTCGGCATGTGTTATTAGAGTTGAAGCAAGAATCAATATAATATTCTGACTAAAATAAAAATTAAAATAATACCCTCATCGAGGGTATACAAATTAAGTACTTTAACAAAAATTCGATACAAGTAAAATAAAAGAAAAGGGTGAGTAAATTTGAATTATTTGGGTACATACATACTAATACATCTCGTGTTTTTTGGTTTTTGTTTTGACTATTATGATGCTGCTCTTGGGTGATGTTCTGCATCGCTTTATTTTAAATTGTAGCCATGAACATCAACGTTACCCTCTATAATATTTTTCGATGATCGATCGTAAAGTAAATTATTTGACATTCACCTGCCGGTTTCGCCTGAGGGAAGGTTAGGTTTTATGTTTTTAATGGACTTTAATCTTTAAAGTTCGTAGAGTCGAGTAAACATCAGCAATCACCTACCCGACTGGAAATGAGTTACCGTTCTAAGGGTCCTGCTGTCGCTGCTGTTGTTCCTAAACTACCAATTCGTCATATTGCCACAGCCCCTCTCAGCATACAACATAATACATATTAGGAGCTAAACTTGGTAATCTGGTCAATAATTACTTAATTTTAGGACTTCCTTCTTCTGAGTGTTCTTATTAATAAACAGCTCAAACGGCCATGAATACAAATTTTCCCAAAGTTAATCCACCAATCGACTAAAAATATAAATCAAATTATTTAAGCCTATTGTAAAAATAAAAAATTAAATAAATTAACTCCAATAATTATATAATAATTATACTATAATAATCAAGATTAGAAACGCTTTTTTTTTGAGGTAAATTAATAAATATATAACAATTGCTTGTCTTTTGTTTAAAAATTTCATGCGCAATTGTCACAATGACAACTGCCAATCAGAGCGATTTTTATTTATTTACAATTATAATTATTTCATATGCTATAAAAACTATGTATTTAAATATGATGAAAATTAAGATATAAATAAAAGCAAATGAGCTAGTGCAAGACTCAAACTCGTAACCTGGTGGAGTACTTAGTAGCTATAGTGTTTTGGAGCCTATATTGAACATCCAACTTTATTGGTTCAGAGCTCCTATGATTTTTATTCCATTGTTCTTAATAAATAGTCGCACAGTAGTTACCTTCTTATGACTATTACATACATATGCACTTGGAACAAAGTTATAATACCCTTGTAACCTTATGGGTCTCGGGTTTAAATATTCTAAAAGATCCATTCATGTCATCCTTTTGTGAATTGTAATTAGCGTAATACTTCGGCAAAAACTTTTCCATTTTCATTACCCGAAATTTACTTTAGAGTAAAATTTTAAGAAGCTTGATCATTTAGAAAATAAATTCTACCCCCTTTGCAACATAGTAAAGCGAAGTCAAAATCAACTTGACATACATAGGCTCCACATCCACGTGGTGGTTACTATTATTTTCTTCATATAGCAAAATCATCACGGTATACTCTTTCCCACCCTTTTTCTCAAAGGCCACCAATGACATAACAGTGTTTATTCTCCCAAGTCCTCGAAGTGGCGCAACAGAGCGTCGTGTCTGCGAACGTTTGAGTTCGGTTTTTGTTAAATCTACTTCCGACGCGTTTACGCTATCAGTGTGTTCCTTTGTGACTTCGTTTCAGTCCCAGTCAGATTTTCTGACGCGACGGTCGTGGTGAACTAAATACTTAGCTAACGGGACCATAACACGTCAATATACCGCGAACTTTTGTCTATTCGTATACCCTTATTGTTCGTTTCCGGTAATACAATGTTTTAACAATAAAAATCAAATATACAACTTAGAAAATAAATCGGGAATTTTCGTTTTGAGAAAATTAAATAAACAATTATTCCGGACATGCTAACACAGTCATCTAAATATAATATTATAACGTACCGTGTATTGTAACCAATAAACATCCATTTAAAAATAATAGTGTCGAGTTATTTCGAAATTACCGTTAAATATTAAATTGAAATTACAAACTTTAAGATTGAATAAAGAATATAAAAAATATAATACACAAAAACAAATAAACATTACGTGCAAAATAAAAAAACATTTAATAAGTATACCCGATCTTAAATGTAAGTAAAGCAAATAGATCAAATCAAAAAATCAGAATCATTTATCCGCCCGATCTACAAAATAGTTTTTGTTTTCCCAACTGGTAGCAGAGTTTTCCACGCTTTCGAGTCAATTTATCCCAGTTGCAAAGAAAATGCACCAACCGATTATCGTTAATTCAACTTCCTGGCAGCAACAGAAAAAATAACATAATAATCAAGAAAGGGAGCTTAAAGTGAAGTTAGAAGTTGCAGTTGGAAATCGTAGGATTTTGGCCAAATGAAGGAGATGAATAAATCTTGTATATATAAGAACACCACCCGAATAAAAAAAGCAAGAACATTCAAGCTTGCTTTACAGTGAGATACCCGGTACTCAAAGCTATGTGCTTTAATCCGCCTTTCAGCCCAGCCCACAGCACCTTCCTAAGACTCTTGACAACAATTACATTTAACGTAAAAATTCTAAAAACAACAAAAAATAATTAAATACATACAAATGTGCTTTCGAGCCAGTCTGAAACCACGGTTCGAGACTTGACTAACCATCTGCGTCTAGTCTGAGTGCGAGTGCAAGCAAGATGGAGGTAAAAGGACGTTAATGTTTAATAATTATCATGTTTTGAATTCGATTTCTCTCAAAGGCTTTAAAAGGCACGTCGGTTTAAATGTATTTATTTGAAATCCATTCACTTCAAACCAAAATCAGTGTCCTATTCTTAGTTATACGATTTTAATGAATTTTTATTTTTTATTGAAACGAACTTGATCTGTAACAGATGAAATGTTGTCACCAAATTCGGTAGCTCTAGTTGTAATAGTCTCTGAGATGTGTTGTTTTACACGGACAGACAGAAGAAAACACGTACATGGCAAAATCGATTCGGCTGGTGATTCTGATCAAGAGTATAAATACTTCATGGGGTCGTAGACGCCTCCCTTTTCCTATTACATATATTCCCGGTTTGCACTAAAATACCCTTGTTCCCTATATGTACCGGATATGAAAGTTGTAAGGTTACGATAGAAACTGCAAAATAAACTTTTTATTACCTTATTGTAATTATATTCGTACAGCTTAAAAAGAAAATAATATGGATGTAATGCCAGTATTTCTTCAGTATTGTAAAATTAAATGCTTATCTTATCTAGTAATGTACTATGTTGTAGTTTCCCGACCACTCCATAGCCAGTTAGGAACTTCATGAGTGTGCTCACGACAAACAATAAAACAATTAAATACAAGTATAAAAAATTCCAACTTAGTTACCATAACAGTTTGTAAGTCCAACCAAACGTTTTACTTTTTATAAACACTGAAATTCAGTGTTACAATTATGTGAGGGGAGAGTGGGGCGAAACCGACAGGTGAGGCGAAACCGATAGGTGGGGCGAAAGCTACCGCCTCCGTATCTCGCTGATGGAGCGTGTGACATGGGATAATATCAAAAGAGTTTTTATAAAATAAGAAAGATTCCTCATACCAAGTTTTCCATAATTTTTATTATCCTATGAGTTGTTGCGGTCTTAAGTATCTTTGGATAGTTATTTGGTCCTTCATTATTTGTTGAGCACGGAACAGGAGTGGTGGAAAACCGTTACCCTTAAGTTGCAATACATTTTATTTTTTTGTGTTCTTCTGCTATAATGGAGCTAGCGACACATTTTGAAAGCAACAATGAATGTTCTTTTTTTTTTTGTTTCAAATTCAATTTGTTGTTGGTTAAAAAATAATATAAAAAAGTTTTGAATTAATTTATTTTAGAAATGCATGATAACTATGGCTATAGAACGGCAAATACAGATACAGCTGAGCATGCCGATGTCTCCGATTTTTGTTTTGCTGAATGGTACATAAAATCCACAGGAATCGGTTAAGATCATAGATAATTTAATAATTGTTATTAAAAAATTATAAATGCATATCAAATTTGATTTTATACAACCATTTTTCTGATTACCATTTGCGTAAATACCATTGGTAATACGTTTGTAGTTTTAAACCTCTACCACATCTGGTATACAGGAATGAATATTGTTTTACAAGATTATGTTTCCATACTACAACGCAGTTTTAAACGTGGTGTCCCATTGAAGCTATATTGCATTTTCAAATAATGCTAATCAATCAATTTCTTCTGTGTTTACATAATAATTATAATTACAAGTTTAAAAACGCAAGAAGAAACATACACACAAATGGGGAATCCATGCGACAGAAAGACAAAAGGCTTATATATATATATATATAGACATACTCTCAACCTGAGACTTAAAACATATACTCGGAAAACTATTAACCAATGGGCCAATGTTTTAAATGCTCAGCGGTTATAAAAACGCCCTCGAAAATGAAACACAACAAAAAACTTGTCCAATGTTTACAAATGATAACAAAAAAAAACAAATGTTGATAGAAACATGTTGAGTAATACCCATTGGAACCGCCAATACAAATATAGATTACAATATTTACAATACAAATGTGGTGTCGAGGGCGGTGATGACAATATCCGAATATCATGTAATATAATGTATGGTCTAAGGGCCAGGTTCACTTTACTTTTGCAAGATCGGCGTATGTTCGCTTCCCACAAAATCTAGTTTTCTGCCATTCAATTCCAATAAAAAAGCTTAAGAGCTACCAACTGTAGTGGCAACAATATAATCTGTTGCACGCAGATCAACAGACATACACTACCAAAGTAGAGGCCACTATAAGAAGTACAAACGATAATCCAATATACTCTATTCAGTACCCTACACATAACAAGAGGCACTTAAACCAGAAGTTGAGAAACAAAATACAGGAGTTTCTCGAAAATTTCGTAATTAGATCTTCACGGTCCCCATATGAATCCCCAATATGGAACGTACCAAAGAAAATAGATGCCACCGGACAGAAAAAAATAGAATGCTGACTTTAGAAAACTGAAATTGGTGACTATTGCATACCTATACTATATACTGGACATTAACAACGTACTGACTCAACTAGGATACAATAAGTTTGTTTTTCTGTTTTAGACCATATCATGGGCTTTCACCAAATTCCACTCAGACAATCAGATATCGAAAAAACAACATTTCAGTCAGCCAAGGCATGTATGAGTTTACCAAACTTCAGTTCGGACTTTAAAATACCCCTTCAATTTTTCAAAGAACGCTGGATGACATTCTTAGGGAACATATAGGAATACATTATTATCTGGAGTAAAAATGAAGAAAAACTTTTAAAGAACATTGAAATATAAATACATTGAATAATAAAAAAACGGAGAAAGTGAGAGCAAAAGTCCTTTTTAGGACTATCAGGGTTTTACAAACACTTTATTAAAGATTATGCAAAGTTCGCAAAGTCCCTTACAGAGGAGAAGAGAGTGGAACTCGTATCTAAAAATGCAAAAAACTGATCGATCTCGACAAAGATGCAAGGGAAGCACTTAGCAAGTAAACCAGACTCTCGCCTCCAAAAAAATCATGCTATCATTCCAGACTATTAACATTTTTCATTAGATGCCAAAAACGCGGAATAATTACATACATCATTAAATGAAATAATAACAAATCAGTTGTCAAATGCAAGTCAGTAGAAGCCAGTAGACATATTTTTTTTAATTATTAAATTATTATAAATTAAGACTGCACAGGAAAGAGATTTAGTATATCATAACAGATGTAAAAAATAAAAAAGTATTCCCAGAGGAGAAGAGATATTCGTACAAAATAATAAAAGATTAGGTGAAAAATTTTCCACCAGATATAAAAATGAAATCGTAAAAAAAAATATTACTAACAGAAAGCGGAAAAAATATTTACAAACATTTCGCCCATTTGCAGCACCATTGTAAATCTGTAATTTCTCCGAGCCAACATGGTTCTCACTTGGTTTTTGCGATTTACGTTTTGACCAAAAACTTACGGTTCCAATGACTTTTATTCATTTTTTAAAATGGGAAAATAACCTTTTAAACAATGATAATATATATAATAATATTAATGTTTCATTTTATAAGTAATTCGACCAGTTGTTGCGTTTCCTCCAAAAGTATGGCAAGCCTATCAACAAAATCGCAAGTTGTTATATTTCCCGAAAATATATATTTTTTTTAATAAATACGTGCTAGATAGATTTACTGTTGGTGTGAAATAATCATCAACAGACCAATGAGTCAACTATCAATTTACGTCTTGCGGGGACCGTAGTACCGATTTCCGTTTTGAAAAGAAAATCGCAAGGAATTTCCGAAAGTATAAACCGGAGCCCGCCTGAATGTGAATTAGAGATGTCAATTTCACCTACATTGCTTTAAGCCGTCTTTCCCTTTCTATACTAACTAAGTCTTAGAGCTATCTTAATGAAACTTTGCAAATAATCTGAATAGAATTTATATCAACATTAATCCTGTAATTCCTATATACTCAAAACTTCTGCAACATCTATATTTGTGTTGGAAGGTCCATTCGGTGGTGCTGAACATGTCACAAGCAACATTTGTTTCCCTTAGTCAAGTTTTTCATAAATTTGAGCACAATTAGACAAAGTGAATTAGCCATGTCCATTTCACCCACAATTTGGGTACGGGTATCTCACAGTCGATAACGCTTCACTGTAGCTTACCTACTTATTTTATTTGCAACTCCTTTGCTTTTACTTTTAACACTTCATCTTGTGGTGAAGCACAACACATCTTTGTTTGACTTTTTGTGCACCAAAATACATTGCTTTCTTCCGTACAGCATAGTCACATCTCACTGATCACTGATCACTGATCAAATTATTTTTGTGGATATTAAATTAACTGATTATAAAAATTTTAAATCAGCGAGTATTTTTTTAACTTGTTTGTTATTAGTTGTTTACAATAATAATGTCGTACTCGCCGTACTGTAAGAAATTTATTTAAATTTTACTAATTTACATTATACATTTATATATGCATTTTATTATACATTTAGGTGGCTATAATGAATATAAACAAGCTACGTAAAGTGAAAAAAATTAAATATACAGGAAATGGCAAACACTCGCCAACGATTCCATTGTTTTAAACCGTAATTTTTGGTAAACCAAATAAAAAGACATTGTTTTTCCGAAATAATGTGACGTTAAGCATTATTTGTGGTCGATTTCCTTGAGTTAAGTAATGAAAAAGATCCAGAAGTGTAATACATTTATTAGGTTATTGCTACTGACATCGGAAATGTATGAGAATAGTGGTCTATAACCACATCTAGTGACCAACAAATTCTGAATTAGTTGAATATACACCACAACAAGTACCGAAATTAATTACGATCGAACTTCAAAAAGCAGGCACTTTAAGAACATTTCTTATAAGACCATCGAAGATAAATATGTATGTGTACTATGGTACAATGACGAAAAAATCTATATAGCCCGAGAAGGAGTTTACTAAGTAAGTGGTTTATTATTCAGAATCCACCCATCTTTAAATAGGTTTAGCGCCATGAAAATAATAAAACTTTCAAAAAAAATGATCAGAGCAGGTATGCAAAACTCTATGTGATAGACCTCGTATTTCGGATAGAAAAGTATTAAACCAAAAAAAGATTCGGCGTGAGCGACAAAAAACTCGATGGGACTTGCAGTCTATTCAATTAAAAAACCCTGATGTCCATTTATTTAAACTATGAAATGTTCATGAAATATACAAAAAAAAAAGTGACGACTGGGAAAACAATTACGTCTTTCAATTGATTCCAGAACAGCCTATACAATTGGGAAAATATGATTGAACTTTTAGAAAATTCCCATGACTACCATTATTCTCTCGCTGTTATGAGCCGGGGTAAGGAGTCATATTACTTCTAGAAAGACACCTATATCGACAATTGCAATGGATAGAGTGCTTGTTGCATGCAAATGAATTACCACTTCGCCATTTATTTATTACACTCGACGAGGCAAAAACAAACAGGAGCATTGACAAACCGTATCGATTAGCGTGGATCAAGAATATCTGTTTGGTTCAATAGCACTTAGCCTGTTTCAGGCCACCAACTTGGATTAAAGAACCTATATAGCATCCTCTTTCGAACAATCCAGTTTCATGCTTTTCATTAGTTGAACTTTCGATCGAGTTCTTAAAATACTTAGATAGAAAATTCGTATAAGAAAATATAAAACAACTATATGAACAATATGAAATACATTGAGCTAGTACCAGGGACCCCTTTATGCTTTTGATTTGCTTTCGAGGATATGTGGCCCGAGGTACAAGCTTGACTTAGTACAACATTTGGCGAGTTGGCTGGATATTTAAATTAATTTTCAAATAATATATGTATATATATATATGAACAATAAATAAATATTTAAGTCATTGATTTAAATCACCGTCTATTCAATCAAAGCTTTAAATGTGTTTTAATTATTAAACTTACATTAAGTTTCGTGCTGTGATTATTTGCCCTTTCAATCTTTTTGTATTCATTTATGTGCTTCATCCCTTAAGCCGCTACAGCAGCTAAACGGCTTACTAATACCTGTCTCGTAACGTAACAAAATCTGCACTGTGGTCTGGTAAGTAACAACATGTTTTCACACAAGAAATTAATTTCAGGAAATCAGCTTAGTTATCTGGCTTTACCAAAATATAGTGCAGGCCAAGTTTAATAGTTCGAACTGGATAACGAATGCCATTTCAAAAAAGACTGGCTGATAATATCCTTTCTGTGCTGGAATCCCAGTTTAATGGCCTTAATCTTATAAGAGTCTGAAGGTAACCTTATAAGAGTCCCCTAAGCAGACACTCTTCGATCTCAAAATTGACTCTCGGGTATTTTTGTTATGCGATTGTGTCGCCTGTGCCTGTACTTCCAGTGTTGTCCATTGAGCCCGATGTGCGGCATCAATTTGTGGCTTCTTAAACAAAAGCCAAAAAAAAAATTAATATGACAAAATTTAAATTTTCCTTCTGTTACCTTTTTACCAGAGTACATTGTTGTTAAGAATTATGAAGCTAAGCAAAAACGGCATATGGGAATTGGGCTTCCCTTGCCGATCTGGATCATAGTGCCATCTATATCTTTCAGTTCGTCCGGTCCAAAAAACTAATCAATTCTCTCCTTCTATTTTATCAGGATACAAGAGGATTACGTAGTAAGCTTTTTAAATTTTATTCTGATAATCTTTCGTTTACATTCCAGGTGTTTGTGTTCACAGAATCCTGGATAAAGCAGAATGTTGAATTCCTTTTAGTGTAGCTTGCATGTTGTGTAATTCCTTAGATATCTTGATTGATCGGATGCTGACAACTGTAGAGGCATCCCTAAGATGTCAGCCAATTCAAAATTGTTAGAAAACATAACTACTCCCCATTTGCAGATCCTTTGTAGATCAGTATTTTCTTTATGCCAATATGGATTTATAAGACGAAAATCAACAACGCCTAGACCTCCGAGATCACTTCTTTTATTTTAAGGGACTTCAAACTAAATTTGAAAACAGATTTGATTTTTACTGAGTTTAGTAAAGCTATTGAATGCGTTAATCATTCCCTTCGTGTTAGGAAACTCGATTTAATGGGTTTTTCTGTCTATTTTCTTAGGTGGATCCCAAGTTATTCGAATGGGGCAAAAGGTCCTCTTTAAAAACAATTTATTCAACGTCCTCAAGGTTACCTCTGGTGTCCCGCAAAGGAACCATCTGGGTTCCTTATTGTTTACATTATTCATTAACGATTCATATTATACATTATCGACCTGCCCAAAGTTCTGACTAACTCTACAGTAATCATGTACACTGACAATGATTTACAAACAGATCTTAATAGCTTTTAAAAGTGGTATAGTGCTAACTTATTAAACTTAAATGGCTTTAGGTGCAAGCATATGATATTCTTATGTGTCACTTATACTCTGAACTGCAGCTTTTTGGAAATTATTACTCTCGTGGGCGATGTGGGTGTCTGCCTAGATCCTAAATTTCGTGCATATTGAATAAAGACCGGGATGTGCAGAGATTTATTAGAGGTGGTCGATGGAATTCGATGACGCTTTTGTTACAAAGACCTTCTATATTTCGTATGATCTTCAGCTTGGAGTCCCCAGTGGAATATCCTTAGTGAAATATTCCAAACACTGAATTCTATGTACCTATAGTTTTGCTCCATTGTAGAACTTTTTATGAAATGCATGA
The DNA here is from genome assembly GCA_008042775.1 of Drosophila pectinifera. NCBI lineage: Eukaryota > Metazoa > Arthropoda > Insecta > Diptera > Drosophilidae > Drosophila > Drosophila pectinifera. The sequence goes on from VNKC01000251.1 coordinate 28,966, forward strand.
ATTCCTTATTTTTTTGCACCTTTGCACATGCAAATCACATAAATTTGTACAGATAGCCTCAACTGTAGATGGCCTTCCTAAACTTAACACTTCAATTCTATCCCACTAGTACACAGGCAAAAAAAGCAATCGATCAGCTAGTTGTCTATATGAAGTATTTTGGATAGTTTCCTCACATTCTTTTACTTATATTTCCTTCTCTTGTGCTTATATGAAACCTAACCCTAACAAGCACATGCTTGGTATCGTCAGGGCCATTCGAGGGTACTGACCGTAGAGCATCAACTTAAATACAACAATTAGAAAAGCTACAGTCGAGTATGACCGGCTGTGAGATACCCAGCACCCAAAGCATTATTGATGAAATTAAAATACACATGAATATTAACAAATGAAGAAAATGGTTACTAGGAATATGTTGAGCAACACCCAAAAAGGCAGATTTTGCTGGAAAGATGTTAAGTAACAGGTTGGTGCTGCTTACTCAAATGTAGATGTTGCAGAAGCTCTGCATATAAACAAATCGTTTTGCTTAATAATTATCATTCGATTTCACTCAACATCCGAACAAATTTTATTCATATCTATTTACTATAAACCGAAGATAACCACTATAGCTTAGTTATACGTTTTTCATGGTTTTCAAAGGCGGAAGTAGACGTGGCCAAATTTTAAAACAAACTTGATCTGCGTGTAACATATTAGAATGTGGTCACCAAATTTGCTAGCCTTAGCTCTCCTCTGAGATCTGTTGTTTCGCACGGACGAAAAGACGCACAGACGGAAATAGCTAAGTCGGCTAGTGGCGCTGATCAAGAATATATATACTTTATCGGGTTGGAGATGCCTCCTTCTGCCTGTTACATACATTCTCGGTTGACACTGAGTCATAATGCCGTTGTACCCTATGAATACATAACCTACCGGTTATAAAAATGTTATACTTCGAGCTAATACCATGAACCCGTTGGAGATTTTTATTTGCTCTTGCGCGCTATGCTCCTTCCTTCAGCTTAATGGCCTGAGACACAAGCTCTACTAAGTACAAAAATCTAGAATAAAGTTCCGCTATTAGATATGTCCTAACATCGGCCGCGGAGGGCTTCAATTAAGTGATTAAGCTATTCTATGTATATCGCGTTTGAAGGCGATCGAAACTCTGACACATAGGCACCCGCCACAGTTTCGGTGATGACACCCAGAAGTCATGTTTGGGAAAGCAGATTATCATCCTGGATTGCAACATCAGTTCCGCTCGTCAAGTTAGTGGGCGCTTTACTCGATTAGCTGTTATAGACTTAGCAAGTAGACCTGTGACCACTATCTCTGGAAACTATGTTTAATCGCCGACTCTAGATTTTAACACTGCAAATACGACAAATTTGTATCTACGCTTTGGTGTACAGACGTCGGAGGCAATGACGCAAGGCTAGTTTCAACAAGAAGATGTGATGACTTTACCATTGATTGGACTTCACCTCAGCTTTCAGATGATCTTCCTTTGATGAAAACCAAACAAAAATAGGTATTCAATATTCAATGACGGCTTGCCACGAATTCTGATCGATGATGATGATGAGCCCAAATAAATAAACTCAGTTTATCTTAATTGGATGAGTGCTACTAAAGCAATCGGCTGACAAGATACCCATTATTTATTTATTTATAATATTGTTGTCGAACGTCAAAGATATCATTAATAAGTAAAAAAACTAGTCGAAAAAGGCTCTTAGTTCTGCATGACAATTCGTAAGATGTAAATGTTCTGTTTATAAGTTAACAACTCTGTTGCCCGCAAAATAAAAAAAAATATATTTTTTATGTTTTTTTTTTTTCACTAGTTCATTTAGTTTTTCTTCTTTTTATTCACTTAAAAAAAAAAATAATACAAATAAGAATACAACGAAACAATTTAATAAAATTAAGTACGAAAATTCGCAACACGGTCGGATATAAGCAACTTTGCAACATGCATTCGTAGCCTTTTTAAACTCTATCTTAAAATTCCTGCTTTATTGCCTAACAACTCATAATTTTTAATACGATTTTACCCAAATTTTCAGAAAACATTCGCAGAAAGCAATTTATTTGTTTAATCTATTCAATTTAAACCGAAATTTATCTTTGTTACCGTTTTCAATGATTTTCGAGACAAACAACCTTGATCTGCGAGCAACCTTTTATTAATTTGTCGCCCAAATTTAGTAGCTCTAGCTCTTATAGTATCTCAGATCTGTTGTTGTTTCACACGGACGGACATATCTAAAACGGTTCGGCTGGTGACGATGATT
>VNKC01000252.1:0-14532 GCA_008042775.1 Drosophila pectinifera
ATAATAATAATATATTATATAAAATAAAATAATTATATTATATTATATATTATATAAAGTAATATATATTTTGAAGATATTCAATGTAATACAAATAATATTATTTTCGGAGCCTTGTAGATAGGAACCCTGTACAGGAAAGTAATTTAGCACACATAACCTTAACATAATAATATAATATATAAAATATAATAATAATAATATATTATATAAAATAAAATAATTATATTATATAAAGTAATATTTATTTTGAAGATATTCAATGTAATACAACTAATATTATTTTCGGAGCCTTGTAGACAGGAAACCTGTACAGGTAATACCCTATTTCACAAACTCTGAGCTCTATGTGATCTTGAACTCTCTTTCTTCAAGGTGTACCAGTGCCCAGTCAGGTGTGCGGGCGTTGAGCAACAATGAGTTGCCAAAAAGCGGCAACCGACGGAGCGAGCGATCAGGTCCAACTGCAGTTTGAGGTTCCGAGGGTTCACTCACTTTCGCCGCTACCGCCTGCCCCCTGACCCGCTTACCCTAATCAATGTCATCAGCTTCACGCTTCCATATTTCAGGCTCGGCGACAGGGGTCAGCGGAGCAGATAGGATAAGGTGACCACCTGTGCTATCCCTAATCCTGTCCTGCGTAAATAAAGAGGCTAAATTGTTACTCTTGTCACTCTTATCGCTGGTTAATCTTATACATTTTCAAAATGCAAGGATAATTCCAGATGCAGTCGATAATTCACCCCATAGTTAGTGTCACAGATATATATAGTATAGGGTATTAGTTTGGATTCTTTAGATACCTGCTAAATATTATTTTAAAAATAAATACAAGTGTTTATACTAGACTTACCCTAAAAGTCCTTCTCAACACATTCAATACTTTTTAAAAATCCTTTTATTAATTAGTCAACAAAGTATTGTATCAATTAGTTTGGATTAGTTTGGATTCTTTAGATACCTGCTAAATATTATTTTAAAAATAAATATAAGTGTTTATACTAGACTTACCCTAAAAGTCCTTCTCAACGCATTCAATTCTTTTCAAAAATCTTTTTATTAATTAGGAAACAAAGTATTGTATCAATATTAAAAGTACCAAACAAAAGTCGAGTCCACTAAAGGACGAAAAGTCATAACCATAAAAGGACGCAGACCAGCAACGCCCAAAAATTAAATGGCGGAGTTAAGGAGGCCAAAATGGGCCCAAGGAGCGGAGAAAACAAAGCGAAGGCAAACTAGAACCGGCTTAACGGACAAGAGGGCTAAATACAATAAAACGGCAACATTATTCTGCCATAGGGAAAATCGTGAATAGATTTCGTCATACCAAAGGAAAGCTCTAATTTCCAGCTCCAGTTTGTGTGTCAGTGATGCGTCGTTAAACTGTAAAAGACCGTAAAAAAACGAACCATAAAAAAATGAGTGAGTCGAGAATGGAGCAGAGAGACTCGCCGCAAATGAGACTTGGTGGAGGGGCGGCAGGCGAGTAAATCATTTTACAATGGGCCATAGGCCGCCAACGGCTTTATGGCTCTTATGAAGGACAATCAAGTAATAGCCGGCGATTTTTACGATGACACAGAACTACATAATAAAAGATATATCAGCTACTGTCCATCGGAACAACTCCTGCCTCCTGCCCAGTGCCCAAATCGTAACATTTGCCACGAAAATGTCGGCGATGCATGTCGGCAATCACTCTTCCGCCAGTTGGACTCCTCTGACATTTTCAATTTTCCGTTCCCGGCCCCTCGTTGGTGTGTATTATATATATTTTGTTGTTCCTTCTCAGCAAAGCAAAACTGACGCATAACACGCACAGCAATAACCCTGTCAGGTTCCCAGACATTATGCACAGAATAAGTCCTCAAAATCACACAAATTACAGGTATGAAAATATAGAAAATACATTTTTAAATATATAAAATATATAAGTACATATATAAACAAATAAATATATATATAAATAAATATATATATATATATAATATATATATAAGTAGACCTCTCAAAGAAATATCGAGGTGCATTTAAAAACAAAGAAAATATTGTTCGAAAGTTTGCTACTAAATGTAAAACCAAATGCAATATTTTATAGCATACTTATTGACACATTTTCAAAGGATTTCACCATGTAGCAATATGTGGCTAGCAGATATGTAATAATTTTATATTTTATATTGAAGAAATAATAATAATAAATAAAATAGCACCCCTGTGGCACCCCTGATCCCGATGATTTACCAAAACTAAAGAGAAATCACTACTACATGCAAGCGCAGAGCTTAATCGACATTGCTAATTTGGTTTCATCCTGACCGAATCTCCTCCATTTTGAATGAACTTTTCAATTTGTCACTTGGTTGGACAGAAGGGCTTTAATGCCCTGGGTTTTCGGGGAAAGACCTTTGCCCGACTTGATTGACAGTAATGACATTTTCACGATTCGCCGGGCGGAAAACACTGAAAAGCTGCGCGCTGGCACGACACCGCCGCAGCCCCTGGCCCCCGAACGAGGACCGAGGACCGAGGACTGAGGACCGACGACCGACAACCGACATCCAGCAGTCAATAATAAAAATTGCATGTTGAAAAGACATTTGGGATTCCAGAAGTCACACACACAGCACACAGCACAGCCAGCCAGTCGGTGGTCGTCTCCATCGCAGCGGAAGCAACAGCAGCAACACCCTGGCCCTGGCCCCCGGCGGAATCCAGAAACCCTTTTAGCCGCCAGCCGGGGTTTGGGGGTTTCCAGTTAATTTATTTTTGGTTAATTTCTTTCGTTAGTTATGTTAGTGCCGCCTGCCTTCCCCGGCAAAGGCCATGGCCTCTCATTTATTGCACATTGGCAGGAACTCTCTGATTTACTTTGACAGAAAAAGAGCGAATCCCGGGGCACACGAGTACGGAAACGTTAATTGTTGACTGGGGTTTTCCCAGGTCACGGCACATATAAATATATATATATATATAAATATTCTTAATATTTCCGAAGAGGTTTCTTAACAAAATATAATAATAATAAAATATTTATTCCAGCATAGGAATAGCTTTCGATTTGAAGTCACTTTAAATGCGGTCCAAAAGTATGCTACAAAATGTGGAAAATAGAATCCGAGTTACTTAATACTTTTAGACACATTTTAAATTATTTTAAGCGTAGAGTAATTTTTCGGGAACCGTTGAATATATTTCTTTCTAAATAAAATATTTTAATATATATATGTATATATATTAATATAATATATTTAATAATAAGTTAAAACGAAAATCTTTGCAAAATCCAGTTACAAAGCTTTGAAACTCAGTAATTTCTCTATAAAATTTCTATATATATATATATTAAGTTTAAGTTAATAGGGCATAAAAATCCAGTCTCTATTCAGATCCCTTGATCCGCTGAAAAGCAAACAAATAGCCCAAAATATATATTAGCAATAATTCGAAACATACATTTTTTTATTGTCGCTCGCAATCATTTAATCATCTCGAGTCATCAGTTCACTCCGGACTGGTTTGCTACGCTCTGGGTGTGGGTGTGGGTGTGGGTGTGGGACTGGGGTGTGGGCTCTGTGTGTGTGGGGGAAGTACATAGTGTGCCCCGATTGGGTGGTGTAAAGTGGCGAGGATTGCTTTTGGCGAAGGAAGGAACCAGATCCCAGGCAGTGGGAATAGCAAATTGTGCCGCGCGCTTCCCCATCGACCATTTGACACATGTGTCACTTGCAACCGTTCCGCTCGCTAGCTGAGTGCCAGTGATGCCAAATGAGCTGGATTTCAGATTTTTAAATATTTAATAAAATTCGAAATAGGTGTAAATTAGCAGGAATAAATTCTATTGATTTTACATGGGTTTTATTGTATAAAGAAAATGGCAAACTATGATTACCTACATAACATTATCTTAAATAATTATATAATGAATTACAAGAGTGTTACTGGTTGGTATTAAATCACTTTAGAGATGGAAAAATAATATTTAAGTTATTTTAATAATTTATTAAATCATTAAATGAATTAAATTAAATTCTTTTGCACTCGCAAAAGCCCGACAGCACTGGTGCCTGGGAATGGGTCTCAGAATGGGCCTGTGAGTGCGAGCTGGAGCTGTCGCTGAGCCTTCGGTTGACAGCTGTCAGTGTCAGTTTACATAATTTATAGATTTCAGCGCATAAAAAAGTCATAAAATTTACAATGTTGCTTTCAACAAAAACACATTCGGGCGATTCCTCTGATGCCTTATTTTTATGAGGCAAGACATCAATTTTCGCACAGCGCACACAGACTAGCCTGCCTACAACCACTACACACACACACACACATACACTTACACACCAACACTTGCACACCAACACTCACACACACACACACACCACTACGCACACTCTAGCCCATTTATATTTCTCAATTTTCCATTCTCCGAATCAGGAGGAAAGATTGTTTGTATTGCCATTGCCATTGCCATTCGAAATGCTTTTGATTTATTTGTATTTATGTGATTCCCTACTCATATTCAGCTCCGGCGATAAATTCTCGCACTTAACAAAATATATAAACGATTTATAGCTGCACAAAGCGGGACAAACAATAAGTAACAAAGCGCAGCAGCCAAAAAGGAGCTCCGAGTGGAGAAGTATAAAGGATTTTCTTTTAAATCTTTAATGGAAGATCATACGCATTATAGGAGTTGGTTGCGATTAAATCATATCGGATTTATCCATAAAGTTTATTTTAAATAGTGGATTTTCACGGGTAAAACTGAACCTATAACTAGACATTAACTATAAAAGCAAATAAAATATAAAACCCTCACTGAATCCATTTTATGGTTATAGGCATCACCCTATGCTAGCTAGTTTTGTAATAAGTACTAAATAAGAGAAAAATAGCAAAGATTTTTCTGAATAATGCATAAAAAATAGGCCACTAAACTCTAAGAATGGCTGGATTTAGACACATTGACCGCACTGGTGGTTGTGCATACTGTGCGTGTGTCACAGAGACCCAGCAAAGAAATTTGCGCTTTTTTAACGATAAAATAAATAGAAAGATTAATCTCTCTTACGACCACATATTTAAGTTTTGAAAAACATTTAGAACTAAATAGAATATAAAGAAGGCTGTGACTTTACAGTAAATATCTGCTTAGTATAGTGCTTATAAAATAAAAAGTCCCTGTGGAAAGCTGAAAATCTCTGAGGATCAAAAGCCAAGTCGCACAAGATCGTACGAACCGTAAGCGGAGTTGGTATATAAGAGTCTCGCTATTACCAATTACCAATTGACTTTGCAGAAGCCAGAATGTCGGAAGTGCCCGAGAAGGATAGGCCGTCGTATGCGTACTTCTTTGGATCCATGGGAGCGGCGTCGGCCATCATCTTCTCGGCCTTGGGAGCCGCCTACGGAACGGCCAAGTCCGGAACCGGAATAGCCGCCATGGCCGTGATGCGACCCGAGCTGATCATGAAGTCCATCATTCCGGTGGTGATGGCCGGCATTATAGCCATCTACGGTCTGGTTGTCTCCGTTCTGATTGCAGGTGCGCTGTCGGACAACTATACCATTCGCAAGGGCTACATCCACCTGGCCGCCGGACTGGCTGTGGGCTTCTCCGGGCTGGCGGCGGGCTTTGCCATCGGCATTGTGGGCGATGCCGGTGTGCGGGGCACCGCCCAGCAGCCGCGCCTCTTCGTGGGCATGATCCTGATCCTGATTTTCGCCGAGGTCCTGGGTCTGTACGGGCTAATTGTGGCCATTTACCTGTACACCAAGTGAATACATGCTTGTTACCGCCTACAAAATGACTAAAGTAATTGTTTGTGTTATTATATATTATATATTTAAAAAATGTATAAAAATAAAGCATAAATTTGTTAAGTCCCAGATTAGTGAATACATTTGGGGCCCCCTACCTGTGCTCCTCCAGCTGGAGGAAAGCAATCAAGAGTCCCCATTTTGCCACTCAGGCCTGTGACAAATCTGTGCCAACTTAACAATCACATCACACGAACGCAAAGCCAGTGACAAAGTTACAAGCTCCCTCAAGGAATATGCGGAATATGTATTCAAAATGCAAAGCAGCCGAGTTGGGGCCACAAATAAAAGCGCCTTGGCCCATGGGGGAGGAGCAATTGAAGCCCACAAACAATTTCCCCTGCTTTCCCCTGCTTTCTCCTGCTCTCCCCAACCCCAGAGCCACGGTGGTAAAAAATTTCCATTTTAAGGCAACGAAAACGAAGCAACATTGCTGTGGTTGGAGGCGCTGCCGGTGGGTCGGGGACTCCCAAGTGTCGCCTTTCTAAGCTCGCTAGTCGTTCCGGGCTCATATTTTCCAATTTGTTTAATTGAAACAAGTGGAGGGTAACCGACGGCAGGGCGGGGGCAAACCACTCAAAGTGTATAAGTAACCGCAGTTTCGATTTTCAATACCAAAAATGTGCTGTTTTTGTGCTCCTTGGGACTGCAAGATTCCTTCTAGAAAGCCTGGGAAGCTAAGAAAAATTTATATAATATCTGAAATATATTCAAAACTTCTAGGGAGAAGCTTAGAATTAATATTAGAATTAATATATTTCTGAAATATATTTAAAACTTCTAGAAAGGAGCTACTAAGGTCTAGTAATCTCTGGAAGGAAGGAAAAAGCTAAGAAAAATGTTTATAATTTCTGAAATATATTCAAAACTTCTAGGAAGGAGCTAAGAAGGTCTAGTAACCTCTGGAATGAAGGAAAAGGCTAGGAAAAATGTCTATAATTTCTAAAAAATATTCAAAACTTCTAGCAAGGAGCTAAGAAGGTCTAGTAATCTCTGGAAGCAAGGAAAAGACTAAGAAAAATTTATATAATTTCTGAAATATATTCAAAACTTTTAGGAAGGAGCTAAGAAGGTCTAGTAATCTCTGGAAGCAAGGAAAAGACTAGGAAAAATGTTTCAGGGGAAAACTTTAGCAAAGGAGTATACACCTCTTACTTCGTACACAGTAATATATTGTCAATACTTTCCTTGACAAATAAAAGCAGAGCCGAAGTCCAGCTGCCTGTCAACTATCGGATAATTAAATATTAATAAAATACGGCGAAATGTTTACCGCTGATGTGGAGGATAAGGTGCCCACCTATGCGGTTTTCCTGGGCTGCACCGGAGCTGCCTTGTCCATAATACTGACCACTTTGGGAGCTGCTTATGGAACGGCTTTCTCTGGGATAGGAATCGCCACCATGGCGGTGAGCCGACCCGACATGATTATGAAGTCCATTATTCCGGTGGTGATGGCAGGGATCATTGCGATATATGGCCTGGTGGTGGCCGTACTGATTGCCGGATCGATCAGTGACTATTACACGGTGGAGCAGGGCTATATCCACTTCGGCTGCGGCTTGAGCGTGGGACTGCCAGGACTTACGGCTGGGATAGCCATCGGCATCACCGGCGATGCTGGCGTCCGTGGAGGCGCTGAGCAGCCCCGCCTATTTGTGGGCATGATCCTCATCCTGATTTTTGCAGAAGTCCTGGGTCTGTACGGGCTGATTGTGGCCATTTACCTGTACACTAAACTGTAAGCTAATTGGTGAATATAAGCTAATTATTAAAGAAACAACGAGTGGCTCCTGCGATATTATTTATTTATTATTTGGCCAAGTCCCTGGGGAATATCTCTCGCAAGAAGGTGCTGAAAGACGAAAGGTGTTTGTGTGTTTCTATTTACATTTCTTTGGCATCGAAATGTGTACACTTGGATGTGTTTGTTGTGCGGGCACGTGTCACTTCTGGCATCTCCCCTCGAAAGGTGTGTGTGTGTGTGTGCTTGCATAACAAATATGATAACGAAAAATATCGATTCGATTTAACCGCACATCCCCGGGGGGCCCCGGCAGACATCGAGAGTAATAAACGAAGAATTTGCAATTTACTTACGGATTCCAGGGATTTATGGTTCACCTTCCTGCAGATAATTGTTTTCACTTCCGCTGCCATTCATTGAACTTTTAATGCTGAAATAACAGTAAATGCGTGAGGAGTGGGTGGTCTTAAGACCCCAAGAATCGGAAGACGTACTGCCCCATTCCACCCTGACAAAGTGCTTAGCGAAATGGGTTTATTAAGTGCAAACACTTTGCACAAATGGCGCGCAAACAAATAAATATGTATTTAGGCCGTAAAGTGCGGGTGGGATTGAGTGTGCCTCTTTGGGAATTAAGTCCCACGAATCCCCCAGGAAATCATTTTATTTCTTTTAAATAACATTTTGCATATCAGGAGATATTTATCAGGTGAGTACAAAATACAAATCGGCCTAAACAGATCTCCTTGTATTAAGGAACGTCTTCTCTGAGGTATTTTATATAGAAAGTATGGGTTGTTATATATTTTAGGCAGAAACTATAGGTATATTATCAGATATTTTTGGAGGAAACTAGAGGTATATATTATTATATATTGTTACTAGAACCTAAAGAATATACACGGCATTTGGCTGTCATTCCATTTTTAGCCAAATTATGCTCACCATAAGACCTCAAGTATGAGGATATTTAGGTCCTTAAATCGGCATTTTTATATCCTAATTTTTTGACAAATCAAAATGAAAAATAACCATAACTTGGCCAAAACAGCCTTAATTTCAAATCGGAAAGCCTTTCTCTGTTGGATTTTATTTGGTTAATTAATCTGCATATAGAGTTTAGAAATTAAGTAAAATAAAATTTTTCTCAATTTTTGAAAATTTTAATGATGTAACCCCTTACATTTTTTTGAAAAATCGAAAAAAAAAATTTTGTTTTAATATTTCAATATTTTATTATTAAGTAATTAAGATTTTAACGGCGATTTCGAATATAAACGGCATTTGGCTGTCATTCCATTTTTGGCCAAATTATGCTCTCCAGAAGACCTCAAATATACGCTTTTCTTGGGTAGACAATTTAATACCCTAATTTTTGGACAAATCAAAGTTAAAAATAACCATAACTTGGTTAATTAATCTGCATAGCGACTTTAAAAATACAAAAAAAATAAATCAATTAAGTTTGAGTTCATTCAGCGAGACACTTTAAATTTTATTTTACATAATACTTAAAAAATGTTAATAAATACTTCTCTTTGTATTTATTTTCCCTATACCTATTTGCAAAGAAATAAGCTTACATTAGGCCAACAGGAACTAAAATGTTCTATTAAACACATAACTTAATTCGTATTATCTCAAATTATTCATTTAATACAAATACAAGCTGAAGTTATTTTTATTTCTATTATTTGCATACATTAAGTGAAAGAAATCGAATTATATTGTACAGATCCGGAACGACCTAAGCCAAAATCAAATATAAATCAAGAGCAGTTGGCCAGCTCCGCATTCCTGGCCAGAAACTGTCCTGTCATACGTCAAAAGTGGATCAATATAAGGAAATGTCCTGTTTAGGCTGTGTTTTTCTGGGAAAACATTTGTGAACTGATGCTGTGGCCTCTGGTTGAGGGGCAGCGATTTGTTATTGCCGAAAATGTGGTTTCCATTAAAACTGAACACATCAATTGCGGTCGACAGGCAGGGGCCATTACAGAGACCATAGGCCAGAGACCAGAGGCCAGAGGCCAAAAGCCAGAGGCCATTCGACTTTAATTTTAATACCCCTGACAGATTTTCCTATTTGCCTCTGCCTGCCCCCTTCGGAGTGAATCTTTATTCATTCATTCATTCAAGCAAACACCCATTGACTAGGTTGCCAGAAGTCATCCGTTTTGGCCATACCATCATCGTTATTATCAGCATCGCATGGCTTTGGATCTGCTGATAGTTTAGGCACTTTGCCTAAAGGAAATGGTGGAAAAATATAAATTTGAATATGTTTATAACTAAGAGGTATACCACCCTTGGTTTGTCCTTTAAATCCTTTACCTCTGACTAACTTCGAACTGGTAAATAGGAGTCCGTAAGGATCTATATTGTAACTTCTGGGCTAAGACTGGCTTTGGCTAAGAGTAACCGTCCTTCGGCTTCGTCAGAGGTCCTGGGACCCGTTGGACTTAATTTCATTTCCGTAGTTCTGTGGCTGAGTATCCAATGATTTGGAAACAATTTATATATTGTGTATATGGCTGGGGATGTGGTTGGGGTTGGGGGCCGGGGCCTGGGGATGGTTATATTATGCTGTGCCACAAGGACATTTATTTCTTGCTGATTTCATTTTTGGATTCCGACCCACTCTCAATAAATACGAAATAAACACTAAATGTGTAGTTGGTTGCCTTCCTCGCCCCCTTCCTTCTTTATATATATATTTCGTGCTTTTTTTTTTTTTTTGCTGATTGAAGCTTTTCCTGTTGGCAACACCTCAGAGGGCTGACTTTTGTCCTTTGCCCGTGGCATGTTTGTCCCCAGCGCTTCCGTTTCCACGCCCCGAAAGAGAGTCCTTCCACTTGCCATTGCGAATTTCCCTCCGCCTCCCTCGCCATTCATCAGCGCGTGCTTGTGTTGTGCTGTTTCCTTTGCATTGAATTATTTTTCTCGTCCTGTCGCACATTTCCCCGACCCCGACCCCGACCCCGCACATTTCCTTTGACCTCCGACATCGTCCGAGTGGGTTTTCATATCTGTCGCATTTTATTTTTTTCGGGGCGTGCTGAGGCGATGTGTTAAATATCTGGCAAATGAAATCACGATAGCAACCGGCGGGCGGGGGCGGGGGCCTCCTGGCCAATTTTAGTGAACTCAGCAAACACCTGTTTAGTATCTCAGAGATTATGATTGAAGGAGTCAGGCTATCCAAAGGATCTTTACCTGTGTACTTATATCATAATTATATTTATAGCTACGGGTCCCCTTTAATGAAGCCGGGTTCCCCCTTCCTTAGTCTTCTTCAAGTTATGAAAATATCTGGGACATGAATTATGACCACCACAGTGCAAATGATATATCCTTTGTGTGGGTGGTTGGTCATTTCACTTTGTCCCAGGGTCACTGGCTTGCACAATGGAGAAGTCCAGCGAAGTGGCAAGTCGGAGGCAATCGCCAGAGTCAGCAAAAATCAGAATTCTGTTCTCTTGGCTCTGTGCAAGGCCGGCTTAAATTGGCTATCTCGACAGGCCAACAAGGCTTTTTTAGGTTTCCTTATAAGAACTTGAAAAGCTTAAATGTTTCTTCTATTTAAGCTGAGATTATAGAGCTAGAGATACAGAATCTGGCTAAATGCTGAGGGGTTTAGCGTCCCCGAGTATTGGACTTAATTTCTGCTTAAGCTTGATATATTGAAATATATATATATATAATGATATATTAATCTTTAGATATATTTATCCACTTTAACTTATAAGATATATTTATCCACTTAAATAAATATGCTTCAAAATACAAAAATAATACCATCAAGTGTAAAATTGTTACAATTCCCAAGTACGAATGCAGAGACACAATTATTAATTATTAATCATCATTAATATTAGTTCAAGGGCTGAAAAAACCCTCTTGAAATTATTTTTAATCTGTTCTAAACTATATAAACATAGATACATGATTTTAATTTTCAAATTAATCCCATTATTGGCATCAATCATCTTTAATATTAGTTCAAGGGATTGAACAACCTTCTGGAAATTATTTTTAAACTGTTCTAAGCTCCATAAATGTATAAACATGATTTAAAAAACTATGCTAAAATTAATGCCATATGCCTCTAGTCAGCTGAATTTTCCGATCGCATCGAAACATCACTGCTGGGGCAGTAAAACCCATATGGAGTTAACTTCGAGTCAGTCGTCAGACACAGTGGGTGAGAGGGAGTCAATCTACGGCAATTCGCTCAAAATCAAATTTATTTGCCAACCACACAGAAATTATGAGCCAGGCAGGAGCGAAGAGTCCCACATGTGCGTTTTATTGCACTCCCTGTCGAGGCACATATAGCCTGGATATATATGTACACATTCAACCAAGTGCGTGGGTCTCCGTCTCCGTCTGCGAACCCCGATCCACTTGGTACTCCCTCTATAACTATTAAGGTTGTCAACGCCCCCCAAGAATCTCTTCCAGCACAGACAATGTGTGGATGCTTTTGTACGTTCGAGTATTTTTATTCATTCTATTCCGCTGGCTCCTCTCTATACTTTTTTTATTTTATTTATTTATTTCGCTTGCCGGTTGTCCACCCTCCGACGTATTTGAAGAAAAATAAGATTTTTATTTTATGCTCACAGTATGTTGTAAATCTTGTCGCTGCTGCTGATGAAACGAAACGAAATTAAGAATTTTTTTTATATCTCCTTCGCAATTTCTGTAATAAAAGAAATGCCAACCGGGATGACGACGGAGACAGGACCAAGACAGGACCAAGACAGACGTCGGTTGGTTGGTTTCTAGGCGAGCCACCGAATGCCATCCGGCCCTTCCCAACATTCATTATGAAATCATTTGGTATTTATTATTTCGTTTATGTGGTTCCCATTTGAGATATTGCCTTCATTTGCCGCGTTGTTAGTGGCGACAGTGGAGGAGCTTCTGCTCGCCAGGACTAGCAGGAATCATCAGCGGAGGTCCTGATACCGAAGTTTAAGGCTCTTAAAAATGAGTTACGATGGGTTCTAGATATCAGATGAAGGGTCACGGACTCAAATTATATCAAGCAAATTTTGTGAATTTCTGTTAAATTTTTCTTATTCAGTAACCAACTCGTTTAATCAGTGGGATTATATAAATATACTATTACTAATATACTAATAAAAAAGGTATTTTAAAATATTATATTAAAATATTTTAAAATATTATAATTTGAATCAGAACTTTATAGGGCATTAAATATAAATAAATATATATGTCTTTGTAAAGCCAATAGTTTAAATTGAAAGGGTACGAAAGGTGCCAACAGTAGGCGTGAGTTTATGCAGGTATTGCACCTAAAATTCCCAAGTTCGAATTCAGCCACAAGCTGCTATATAAACCCAGCCAGTGTTTCGACTGGATTTATGTGAATTAAGCTAAGGGCTAAGCAAGAAGCTCATCTAGTATATATAGCTAGCAAATTTAAGTGCTGAAAAATAAGTTTACTGAGAAACCTAAGCAGTTTTTTTGCCTAGTGTACTTTACAGCGTAGCAACCAAGTTCCCGTGTTCAAATGCATACCTGAAATTCCTCAGAATCGGATGTTAATTCAGGGAAACTATGAGGTGTATTGTCGAGCACCACTCTGCAATCCCAAGGGAATGTCCCTCGTCCTCCGCCTCCGCCTCCTGCCCCCGCTCGCCGTCAATCTTATAAAATCCTGCATTCCCTGCTCTTAACCCTTTTCCTCGTCCATTAACCCACATTCTAGCACCCCCACTATGCGCCGGGATCAGTCTAAATGTTTTTGTGTAAACACGAAAGTTCGACCAAGGGCTCGGGCGCCACCGCTCCCCCGTCCCCCCTGCCACTCCCCATTCCCTCCGCCGACACCGCCGGATGGGTGGTGGGGCACAGTGCTCTCGGTAATTGTGTGCGGCTTTGTTGCCGTTGCAGCTTTTGCACTTTACTTCCTTCGTCGAGCTTTGTTTTTCGCACAGTGAGCAGAATAAATGTACGGCCGTGCAGCTGGGAGGGATTGCCTGGATCCTGTAGTGATGCCAAAAGTGCCAGAAAAGACCAAGGAAAAATAACTCTACGTTGTATTGGAATCTTTATATATTTATTATTATATTCCTTTTTTTATTAATTTATTTATATATTTTTAAAGAGTAAAACTTCTAACTCTAGGTTGTATTGGAATCTTTATATATTTATTATTATATTCCTTTTTTTTTATTAATTTATTTATATATGTTTAAAGACTAAAACCTCTACAAGAGATACTATTACTAAAAATATAATTCAAATATTGTGTAATTGAAGAAAACCTTGTCTTAAAACTTAAATAGAATTTTGAAAAAGGCTGAGTCTAAAGCACACATTTATTGCTTGCGTTGCCCTAAAATTCCCAACTGGATCCAGTCGCAACCTGGCATTTTAAAATGGATCTCTCGTTCTGAACACGAATCTGTACTCATGAATGGTTCATCCTAACGAATAACTGAGCATAATTCTAAAGGCTAACCCTAAAATAATATAAATAATATATACAAATATATGTTTTATATATACACTTTCGAGCAGGTCCAGGTGGAGGTTTTCATAATTATAGGATTTCTATTGCATAACCCCAATTATTAAATATTAAAAAATATATATACAATAATATGTTTTATATATACACTTTTGAGCAGGTCCAGGTGGAGGATTCGTAATTTTAGGATTTCTATAGTATAATCTTAATTATTAAATATTAAAAAATATATATACAAAAATATGTTTTATATATACTTTATTTTTATAATTTTAGGATTTCGATAGTATAACCCAAAGTATTAAATTTAAAAAAATATATATACAAAAATATGTATATATAATACACTTTTGGGCAGGTTCAGGTGGAGGCATTCATAATTTTGGGATTACTAAAGTATAACCCTAATTATTAAATAATAATATATAATAATATATACAAAAAAATGTTTTACATATAC
>VNKC01000252.1:14539-44569 GCA_008042775.1 Drosophila pectinifera
ACAAAAAAATGTTTTACATATACACTTCTGAGCAGGTCCAGGTGGAGGTTTCCATAATTTTAGGATTTCTATACTATAACCCCAATTATTAAATATTAAAAAATATATATACAAAAATATATTTTATACATATTCACATTTGAGTAGGTCCAGGTGGAGGTTTCCATAATTTTCGCCCACATCTGTGGCATCTCTGACTGTGGATCCCGGGTGTTTGAACGGCGGACAGCTTCAGCTTGCTACTTGTCCGGACTTTGCTTGCTTTCCTTTCCGTTTTGTTGGCGCTCCCTTTGTTGCTGCCTTACACAATGACTTAAGCTGAAATGTCAATTGGATGTGCATGGCACGACCAGAGAATCGGGATCTGGAGCAAGGAGGAGGGCCAGGGGGATGAGGGGGAACGGCAGCAGGACCGGACCGAGCACCGAGCGCTGAAATGAAAATGATGAAAATACACCCTCGGGGTAAACGGCAAGCGTAGCGCAGAAAAAGTGCTTGTGACAGCAGCCGCAGCCGCAGCCCATTCCCACTCCTCAGCACAACCTTCGTCCTCATCCTCGTCCTCATCCTCGTCCTGCCAAAGCAGAGAAAATCCTTTCTTGAGCTAATAGAATTCAAACGCATGAAGGCTTTGAATAGGTTCGTTTTCGAAGGACGACGCATTGACGCTGAGCTCTGGCCATTTTCCGAGCGGCAGGCGGAAAACTTGGGTTGAGGTGGAAAAGTGAAAGTACGTGACATTACACTGGCGAGGGGTTCTACTAAAAATATTAGTAAGTAGTAGTAGTATAAATATATATAATAATATAAATATATATAATAATATAAAAATATATAAATATATATAAATAAGTTTCGAACTATATCAGTTGTTAACTGATTTAATTTAGTCTCAGCCTTTGCTTAATTTCCTATATTAAGCCTTGTTTCTGGTGATTTCCTTTCCCTTTTCTGATTAAATTATATTTATTTGTATTTATTAATATTTTTATTAATACTTTTATTAATATCTTCCCCTCATAAAATAAAAGTATTTTGCTATTTTTAGGGAAACCCTCGTTCTCCTTGGCAAAGATGTCTTTGACGTGCAACTTGACCGGGGAGTGGGGAGTGGGGAGTGGGCCCCGGACTCCATCCTGTATATAGTTTGTTTCATAAGTTTTGCAAAAACCATTAACGACGCTCCACAGCTTCCCCCCTCCAGATTCTGGGTCCAAATTGAAAAGAAAAAAGTGAAAAGCTGAAAACTTTTAAAAGTTTGAATTCTCAGCGCTTTCCCTGGCTACCTCCAGGACCTTCAGGACCTCCAGGACTCGGTGTGGGCGGATTGGCCCTGCTCATTTGGTCAGCAACATGCGTTCAGCAGGGGCTTGTCCACTTTTTGACGTGACTCTCGGACCGGGGAAAATACAACAACAAAAGTGGGAATTCCTTGCTAGTCTCAGCATTTTCTGGACCCGGCTAATGGCTGTGAAAATGACTAAGTGAATTTCCATCAGGCTACAGGAGAGTGAGGCTTAGAATTCTGCAAGCCAGCAGCAGCAGCAGCAGCAGCTGTGTCAAGGGTCACTAATAGCATTAAACAATAACTAAAGGCACTGGAAATTCGAGCTAAATTCTCTAGCTAAATTATATATATGTTATAGATTTATTGCGTGGACAAATCAGGCGACAAAGCAAGCTAGAACTCCTGAATTATGCAGCCAGAAATTGCCATTTGACTTTTCACTCGACTGTCTTTTCTGGCTAATATCTGCCCAGGTAAATAACAGGCTGCCTGGCTGAGATAGCTATAATATTACCTTAACAGTTAGGTAGTTACAGGTAGTAACTGGGGGCGGCCTCCGACAACTGTGGGAACCCGGCAAAGTGGGACTCGCACTTAATTCCCTACCCCGGTGAGTAACGCACCTGTGGACAGTGCGGCTTGGACTCTGTTTTGTCTCCGTCATGGGGAATGGATAATGAGTCGGTGGCGGGACCCTTTGATTTCTGCATTATTGAGGCAAGGGGTCCACTTAAGGGGGCGTGGCTGTATCTCCGCTGAATTATTAGCTTCTTGCTCTGTTTGCATTTTCAAGTGAATATCGATTCGCTTACAACCCAGGTGATATGCCTGCAAGAAATGCAAATATTGAATATCAGCTTTAAATAACTTATAATTTCTACCCAAGAAATTAGATTAGAAATGACCCCTTGTAATATCAGTTTATTTCGAGAACAAATATATATATTTATGTACAACAATGAACCCGAATTTATGTCCATTTAAATTTATGTCATTTAAAGTCCTGCCGAAATCCTGAACTATAGGAACATGGCCTAGACTATAGAAGCCACTTAGCTAACCTTAAATTCTAGCCACCAGATCTCTATATAGGACTGCCTGAAGAATAAGCCCAGGAAATGCCATCTTATACATTAAGATTGTCTTGAAAGTATTTCCAGGTTATGAGGCTCTTCATCTCCTGTTAAGAGCTAGGTGAAGCCCCGTCTTATCCCAAAAAGTAGTTTATTTAAATGCTTCGAGCTGGCGCGCAATCCGAATTATTTAAACGAATTTGTAATTCAAAAAGCTCGCTATAAATTTCGGCAGCCGCCAAGACCGCAAGTTGCAAAACAGCCAAATATAAATAGGTTTGTGGGTAGTAAGTACGGCGCAGGGGATGCGTCCTGGGGTTAGTCCGAACTCAGGACTCCGGATTCGGGACTCGGGACTCGGGACTCGGGAGTCGGGACTCCGGAGGGGTAACTGGGCCGCTGATGTGTGCTTGTCGTCGGCACGGCAAAGTACTTGAAGAATTACACACAATGCATGCATTATTCATGCTTACTTCAGAATTTGCGTTACAAAGTAAAAAATGTTGTAAGGACACTTGAGCCAGCCATGGCAGCCGGGCCGCGCCATGTCCTCGTGCAAGGCAGTCCTGGCGAATATGTGGAGAGCGGCCAAAGCACGAGGAGGAAGTGTGAATGAGAAAGCCGGGATAAGGAGCACTCGTCGCCCGCAAAAAGGAAAAGGAAAAGTGCAAAATATTCGAGGTAAGCGCAAAGCGCAAGGACCGCTGATAGATTAGAGTTGGTGTGGTCGTCGGGGAAGCACTGAGAGAAACCAGGGAGCCATGTAGTGTGGGGAGTACATAATAATATAGTTCAATCATTTTGATTTGAAGCATTATATTAGGGTTATTGGTCAAGAAAATAAATTAAAATCTAATTATGATATTATATTATGAATTTGATGCCTGCATAGACACCTTTTCAAGTGATTTCAATATGTGGGTGGGATATTCAAATACTTGATTATATCTTTATTATATTATTATATATCTTAGTTATATCTTTAACTACAAAACCAGCTTGAAGAATTATTCCAGTGCATACTCCTCTGACTGCCAGGCAATGTAAATGGCGTCAGCTTTTTGCGAGGAGCTGGAAGGGGCCACGGTGACACCACCAGGGGACAAATGTACATAATCATGTCAGATGTTAGCCGAAACGAAACGAAATGAGTAACGAGCCCGCCGCCGTCGTCCGTCGTCCGTCGTCCGTCGTCCTGGAATGCCATTCCGGCCAGCCAGGAGGCCCTTTGATTGCCCTGGCACTGCCTCAAATAAATGGGGACCATCACTTGATGGCAATTGCTCGCCTTGTTCTCCGCCGCCTGGCAAATACCTCAATTTCTTTATTCCACAGTTCCTGTCTGTCCCAGTGTCCCATTCCGACTTGCAGCTACCTTAAATAGATCGAAAATAATACCGCTTTCCGAGGCTATCAAGCTTTAATGGGGTATCTTTTTAAACATTCTTATTAGTTCCTTTTGGGCTTGAAATAAATCAAAGTGAAAGCGCATCTGGAAAGAAAGCAAGCCATAATTAGTTAATTCTCCCTTAACATTTATATATTTTAATATATTTATACATTTTAATGTCCCTTATCATTTATATATTTTAATGTAATTTTAAACTGAGAAACTACATTGCCTTGAGGCAGAAGGACTCTCTCAAGATCTCAACAAGCTTAATAGTAATTCTATATTTAAATACATTAAACTTACACTTACTTGCCAGCTTTAAGGGGGTAACTGATTCGCTTCCCCCTTACAAGTAAGGCCAGTATTCCCTTTAACTTGGCCCGAAGGAAGGCAGATGAAAGTCAAACGAAATGGAGCCGAATCGCTGGCGTCTTATCAAACCGCACACGCGCCCATCTGCCTCATCACCAGCACTACTGCCCCCACTGGCACTACCCACTACCCTCTACCCACTACCCTCTGCCGCCATCATCATCATCCTCGTGATGATGCAGGAAAAGAAACAGAAATCTACTACATCATAAACTAGAGAGGGCGGTGGAGGGAGGCGGAGATGGCTGGTGCGGATGGGTGGGTTTCGAAATTATGCTGATAACCCCGCATGATCCTGACATTAGAGCTGCTCGGCTGCTGTCGACAACGACCGACTGGGGGCCTGGCTAGATGGCTAGCTGGAGAGTGGAGAGTGCGGAGTGGAGAGTGGAGAGCGGAGAGTGGAAAGCGGAGAGTGGAGAGTGGAGAATGGAGATGTGCACGTACCGGCTTAAGTATATTCAAGCATATGGAGGGAATCGAGTGAAAATCAATAAAACCCAAACACGTCTACACAAATCACATGAAAATCGATGTTCATGGCAGTAACCGCTCCTCTGAGTTTGCTACACTCTAAGAAAATATATGATACTGGCCTAATCTAAGCTAAAAAAATAATCTTTGAGTTCTTCCCGAACTTAAAGGACTTCAAAGAACCAGTCTTAATCGTCTCTACTGGTGATTCCAATGTTAAATAAGTATCCTTTGCAGGTCCTTTTTCTATGGTTAATAGTGTATTTTCCTCTCTGCACTGACTTTGCTACACTCTAAGAAAATATATGATTCTGGCTACTTTTGGCGGGATTATTAAGGAAATAAACAACAAAATTATCCTTGAGTTCTTCCCGAACTTAAAGAACTTCGTCTCTACTGGTGATTCCAATGTTAAATAAGTATCATTTGCAGGTCCTTTTTTCTATGGTTAATAGTGTATTTTCCTCTCTCCTCTGACTTTACTTCACTCTAAGAAAATATATGATCCTGGCTACTTTGTGAGGGATTATTAAGGAAATAAACAACAAAATTATCTTAGAGTTTTTCCCGAACTTAAAGGACTTCAAAGGACCAGTTTTAATCGTCTCTACTGGTGATTCGAATGTTAAATAAGGTCATTTTTCTATGGTTAATTTTTTTTTTCTCTCTGCACTGGGCTGGGCGCGAGAACTAGAAAGCCACTCTCCGCCAGCTTGAGCTTCCTGCTCCCCGATGCGATGTATCGAGGAACTTAAAGGATTGTTTCCCATGTTGTTGTAGCTATTTTATTGGGAAAACGTGCAACGCATTAAGAGAGCCAGGCAGCCTTCCTATACAGCCTTCCGCCACAAAGGCGCACTAAGTGGTCCATTCGAGGATGGCGACGCCGCTGGGTTTGCCAGAAAAGGTGTTCATTTGTATCCTATTTGGAGTCCAGGCGAGGCCGCCGGTATGGCAGGCTTCCGTTCGGAATTGGGAATTCTGATCCTGTGAAGAAAGGATTGCGCCGGCCTAAGTGCTCAGCAGCCGGGCTTTGGGTTTGCCTGAACCTTTTAGCAGCGGCTTCCCCAACGGCTCCATTCCGCCTCACATTTGACCCCCTTCAAGTGCATTTGTGTCGAATGTGAACACGTTTCCAGTGTGTGTGTGTCCTTTCACCTGTGTGAAGTCAGTTTTCAAGTCACACCTAAGTGGGTATGGCAAATGGTTGTGGAGAGGAGTCCCTTCCTTTGACCCCAGAAGAATCACAAAGGTAAGGCTTACTTCAGTCTGGATTCGGTTCCACCAGAAACCCAGAAATATTCTTTAAATAAAAATGCTTCGAACGAAGCATTCAAGTATCTTTGTTTATAAGTGGCGCAAAAAGTCTAATAAACTTTCGAAAAGCCGCAGAAAATGTGTGTTTTTTGCTCAGTGTTTTTAATTTTTTAGCCCTGACATAATTATAAATCTTTGGATGATTCTTGGGTGTCTAATGTTAAGCGTTACATAAACAAATCATTTGGACAATATGTGGAATATAAACTAAAGCTTATTATACTTTGGACATATTTGCAATTGATTATTGTAGCTCTCCTGATTTTTTCTTTTTTTAATCATCATTTTAATCACTTTAAAAGGCAAAAACTTAAGTTTCTATACTCCTAAAAGCCCTTTGGCCTTTTTTCACAACACGAAAACTGCACAGGCCACAAAATTGTTTGATTTTATTAAAATTATTATTGGGGAAATATTTAAAAATTTAATAAAACTATCTGGACCTAGTGGATGTGGAGAAGCAATTTAAAAAAAGCCATAACATTAAGAAATTTTGAATTGTGTAACTATTACTATTAATTATATATTTCCTCTATTACAGACAAATTCATGGTTGGGGCATTGCCAACCATAAATTACTCCGTAAGAGAATGGTTGGGGCATTGCCAATCGTCAATTACTCCACAAAAGAATGCTAAGTACTGCTGGCAACTCTACAACCATTAAAAGTTATTTGAAAGGGATACCACCTCACAATAAATTGTGATTTTATTTTGAATACCAAATACCTAGAACAAAAATAATAACAAAGTCTATTAAGTTGCTGGGAATTGTTCCCACTAAGGGAGTTGAACCTTGTAAGTTCCTGCCATCTTGACGGTCCGGTCCGTCACCGCCCCGAACGTCTCATTTGGGGGAATCCCGACGGGACGTATTTAGGTTAAACTCGTGTGGAACTCACTCACATAAATCATGCATTTGATTAATTGTATACTACTGACTTTTATCCTGTTCGACACTCTGCAGCGCAGCTACAAAAAAAATAAACAAAAAAATATTGCTGAGGAAGAACGACAACTGGCCTTTAAAACTTTTGGCAGACAGTGAAAAAAATCAAATTAAATAATAAAAAGAAAAATCAGAGCATCTGAAGTATTTCCAGGTATAATAATGGGATTTAACGTTATACACTTAACACTATAATCTATTATATAGGAGGAAAGTCTGAATTACATTTGGTAAAGTCGTTATTATATAGATTCTTAAGTTTAAGCTCTAAACTTCAACAGGATAATTTTTAAACTAGAAAATACAACACTAAACCGATTTAAAGCCTTAATTTAAACAGTTTTCGGTCGGTTTTTCTCCATTTTTAATGTTTTTAGAAAATTTATATTTTTATTAGGAAGTATTTCTTATTATACTATATAATATATAATATATAATTAACACTGATGTTAGGAATATTTTTTACCCTGAGTTGTCCCTAAATTAGGTCATTAATTAGGAAATAAATATATGTATTTATTTCTAAGCTCCACAGCTAAGCAGAATTTTCTCTCTGTGCACCAGCAGCCCCAGCATGGGGCAACACGGAGACCGCCCCCGCCCCCACCCCCGTCCCTTAGGCCAGGCAATTGTGTTGTGTAAACATTTTTTCAGCATTAACTGACATGTGTAAATCCCCCCAGCTAGACGGGGGAAATGCTCTCCCGGATGCTTTCCCCAAAGCCGATCCAATGGAGAGCGGAGCACCCACAACAACGAGCCAGTGACAAATAGCGGAAGGGGGGGATAAGAGGGGATAACAGGGGGAGTGTTAGCCGGACCGTCCAACGCCAGCGGCGCCATTTTTTATTTCTATTAAGATGAATTGTTAAAACAGTGACAGGCCCTGCGTCGGCGAGGCATTTTCATCCATTTTCTTGCTTTTCGCTACCACTTCCACCCGCTGCCATCACGCCGCCAGCGGTACAGTGGGTCTTGTCATCCGGCCAGGGCCAGTATATGTATATTTACGTACATTTGTTTATTAATTATTTCATCCGGAATTCCAAAATTGTACAGACTTCTCCTTCTTTGGAAGAATAAGTATCAATTTGTCATTTATATCCTTGCATCCTGACTCAAAACGCCTATTAAAAATGTCTGAACTTAACCTCAAAAATTAATAGATATTTTCAGCTATATCGCAGCCAAGAATAATAATTTTTCTAAAATATAAATAGCAATAGAAATTATTATATTTATTTTGACACATTAAAATCAAAATCCACTTACAGAAAACCGAAGAATCTGGAAAAACAGTACCAAGCTTAACTCCAACTTTATTTCTGGCCAGATTATTTCTCAGGATTAAGAGAAGTTTCGCAGAGCGCTGCAGAAAGGCTCAAGAGCACTAAACCGGGCTTGAGTGAATTCAGCTCTTTGCCTGCCACTATTAAGAGACGTGTTGAGTGGTTGAGAGCGAGAGGGAGAGCAAAAACAGCTGATGGCAACACATGTTCGCCGGCAGCAGCAGCTGGACGAAGAGAGAGAGAGAGAGAGCGAGAGTAAGGCATAAGAGCGCCGGCGCGGTCGACGGTTCACGGCCAAGGGAAAAGCAGCGACGCCGGCAGCGCTGCCGGGCCGGAAAATCGGTATAAAAGCAGCCGCACAACCAGCCGGCCGGATAGTAGCTTTGGAAAATTCCCGTTATCGAAGTTTGCCGCAGCCAGCTGCAGCCAGTCTTCTAGTTTCCAAGCTCTCTCGCAGCGCTGCTCTCTCACATCCACACAGCCACACGAGCCACAGCTGAGCAGCGAGCGAAGCGCACATAGACACGCGGCGGCAGAGAGCCAAAGCTCGCACACAGCACATCGGACCAAAGGAGAGACGGAAAAGAACAGAGCTCGTAGAAGGCAGAAGACAGAAAACCGAAAACCGAGAACCGAGAAACAACTCACAAAGCCCAGCCATCTCAGCACTTGAAACTCCGCCATATGTAGCCAAGAAATCGAAAAATCTGTCCAAACAACAAAGTCTAGAATTAAAAACAAAACCATGTGCTGTGTTTAAACTAATAAGATTTCCCAGACAGAGCGATACAGAGAGAGAGAGCGTGAGCTGAACGGGGCGGCGATTTCCGTTGATTTTTTAGCATGTATTGAATTGAAATGTTTAAATAGAATAACAAATTTAGTTGTTGATACTTTTTCCAATTGTTTGTTAAACGCTGTCGCTGGAAAATCGAACTCTCACACACGCGAAATAAAATCAAATTCTTGTGATTAAAGTGCATTTCTAATACGTACGCAATACATACACATATATTTTGTACGTTTAACCCAAATATCCGAACACACACACACACGCAATTAATTCAAAACGCAACGAAAGTCCGTCGAAATCAGAAGTGGAATCAAAGCCTAGGAACTCTTATTTTGAATAAAGAAAGAATTAGTAACACGCAAAGGAGCAGAAAGTAGCAGTTAACGCGGCGGCAAGCTCTATGAAGATGGAAGTGCTCTCAGTACAAAATCACATTCAGGGAAAATTCGGTGTTAATAAAATTAAAGGTGAGTAATTAACTCTCTTTTTTAATGCTTTAAAAATGTTTAAAGAAAAATATAAAATTAATCATACAGTGTAAATTATGTGTAAGAAGTTCCTTAGAATTTGGTATAATATTCCAAGTGACGCCTGTTTTCATAATTAGGTTTTTTAAAAAACAGACTGGATTATTTTATCAAAATTTGAAAGTGTTTCCTTTAAGAAAAACGTGATATTTATATCTATAATTCAGATTTAATTAAGATAACTTGTGTGAATTTGTGAAAACTAAAATTTGTTAGTTTCTTCGAAGTTGGTTTGACTTGCTAAGATTTTCTTAAAACTATTCTAATCTGATACCTTGATTTTCTTATTGTCAGTTTCTAAGGTTTAAATATTGTGATACTTATCATTTTACATTTTAAATATATATTAATATTAATAATATATTAAGAGAAACGAAAAAGTGAAGTACCTAATTTAAGTACGTGATGTTTTAGTGGAAATGCTTTGCTTATTCGAAGAAGTTTCAAATTTGTCAGGTCGATCTTTAAAAGTAGTAGTTTTTATAACACAACAAATTTATTTTCTTCACAACTGCCAAAGGTGTGAACAAATTAAATATTTGTTTGGCTTTAAAATTACACAAACTGAAGCTATTTATGATTATGTTGTTAAACATAAAATGCAGTAGGTCGATAAACACACACATACAAATCATTAAAAATGTACTGTTCGGCGCTGTTATTACGTTTGATTAATTTTAATGCCCAGCCAACGCACTAAAACAAAATTTAAGGTCGCTGTTCACCTTGTGAACTTACAAAATCCACTCCGGTTCGTTTCTTGCAAGAATTCTCAATTAAGTCCCACATTTCGGATACTTTTAATGTGCCACGAACATTTTTATTTTTCATGTTTATGGCCCATTATTTTTTTCTTTTATTCAATTAATTTTATAGCTGCGTACGGCGTACGGAAACATTTCATTTGATGTCTTCAACAAATTTTCCAGAGATTATAAAATTCATTTATTCAAGTATTTCTCTAATTTTGGAGAGACTATTCTTGTGATTTCGAAGGTCCTTTTGAAGTCAATTTGATATTAAGGCTAGACCTGTTTTTACATGACCCTGAATATACATATGGTGCCATAAGTAAATTATTCAGAATTTCTACAAATTTGATCAGATATCTTTATTTAGCTGGAAAAATATTCGCATTTATATTATCTGTGATTAGTTTTCTAATTACATTAGTGGTTGTAATAAATTTAAACATATTTTTCGGTACCGCAAGGCATTCCCTTTTTGGAGGGTTGCAAAAGTTGCATTATGCATTTTGCCCTTCTTGGTTCCTGTCCGAAGCCAGGCCAGCATATCCTGTTCATGTGTCTGACGGCAGGATTATGCAACATCCTGTTAATCCTGTCACTTTAAACTTTACACCACGGCACCAAGAATGAGTTGAGTTGGGCAAATTAGATGGGGGACTTTCATACATATGAACATACATACGTCTGAGCTATAGGAAGGGTCCGCATATGCCATATAGCCCCGTAGCACGTAAGCCAAAACAACAAAAAATGTAAAATCACCAAGAGGCGAACACACCAAGAGGCGGAGGTAGCGACATGCAACAACATGTCGCCCCACACAAGCACAGTTTCAGCTGCAGATTTACCGTTGCTCCGCAGTGTTGCCAAAAGCTAGTATAATCTGGCTTAGAAAAATATTGCCAGCTTAAAAAAAATATTCAAAAATTCGAAGCTCTCGGGTTTTAAGAACCGATTATAAGGGAGTTGGCAAATAAATTAAAAAAGTAACCTCAAACACAACAAACAAATTACCTTGAAATCGGATTTGAAATACTTTTAAGCTGTTTTAAAAAGTAAATTAAAAAGTATAACCCTTCTAAGCGATGTCTATTTTTATTTATAGATAAATTTGTTAGGTAATTAATCGAATATAAAATATATGAACATGAATCTCAACCTTCTTTTAAGACAAATATCCTTTTCCTGTCATCTAACAGGTTTTTGTCGATACGTTTTTAAATCTCAGAAGTACAAAACAAAATGTACATATCGTCCAAAAACAAACAAAACTTTACAAGCCGAGTCGGAAGGATCCCTTTTAGCTTTATTCGCATTATTGGTCTGACTTATTTTGTTTTCGAGCTCCAAGCTTGTCCGACCCCTGGTTTTTTAAATATTTAATTTTCTACTTTAAGAAAATATTTTGAAAATCATTTTTCAATTTTCCGATTCTAAAATTAAAATGGGCGTATAAAAAGCTGAGTGTGTCGCTTTGGTTAACAAGCACACCTAGTTGTTGGCTTGCATCGTGCTCAAAGCTCTGCAGGCCCGCCCCCTCTCCGACGCCTCTGTCACCCCTTTTTCCCCTCCGGCAAGCGTATGTATTTGCAGTCAATTTAATTTCATGACTGACTGAGCGCATGCAATTTTATTTTCGAAGGACATACGAACAAGCCAGCCTCACCAGCACTCACACATGGCTATTATTCGTTCTCCATATAGAATATGAACATGTATGTACATGTATGTAGATATTTATAAAGCAGTGGTAAATACTATAAATACTACAATAAGAAAACCGAAAATTAAAGTTATTTTCATCCATTTCCCATCAGATTTAAAAATTCCTTAAAGGGATAATTCATTTAGCAATAAATTTGCAAGT
Source organism: Drosophila pectinifera (assembly GCA_008042775.1). Taxonomy (NCBI): domain Eukaryota; kingdom Metazoa; phylum Arthropoda; class Insecta; order Diptera; family Drosophilidae; genus Drosophila; species Drosophila pectinifera. The sequence goes on from VNKC01000252.1 coordinate 26,630, forward strand.
TACGGAACATTAAACTCATCAGCTATTGTTTTACCCGCAGATAAATTTAGGTTTTTGTATGTCTGTTTGTATGTACATATATACATATGTACATATGTATAACCCCGGAAAGACATCCACTGGACAGTTGGCAGTGGCGGTAATGCTGTTTAATTAATTACTTAATTTCTTTGAATAAACATTAGTTATGCCCATGTGCATGTCGCCATCTCCCATTTGTACCCTTTTGGGGCTTTCGGAAAAGGGTTATTATGAAGTTGATATAATATTTATCAACCCCCCATATGCACACACGATCCACACACTGACAGCAGTCTGTGGGATTTGGATTCGCAGCGTTGGCAAAGATTTCCTTTAGGGGGCCAAATGCGAATGACTTCCAAAATTGGTCGTAATGAATAATTTATCAACTGCTTATTGATTCAAAAAACACTACTAACAGACATACTTGCGTGTACAAAACATAACAACAATCATGTTCAGATAAATGTGTGTGTATGCGTGAATAAAGTACAACTAACTTAACTCGATTAGTTGTTTTTTTTATGTGCTAAGCAGATTGTGAATGAGATGGCTGCATAAAACCAACTCTGATAAACTGTGAAACTGTTTACTTCGGTAATTAAATTGAAGATCTAAAAATAGAGGCAACAAAATTATCAACAGCCTTAATTGTTTTACAGTGAATATCAGCCAACAATGCCTTTGAAATGAAATTATTCTTGATTTTAATGGGAATTTCGGACACTAGCTGAATATCATATATAAGGTTAAATTGTAGGGCTGGTAACTAAGTTGGTGCTCCTGTAGTTTTACCACATATCCTGGCAGAAGTGAAAATGTAAAAAAGCTGTGAATAGAAATCAACAGTTTGATAACCTAGACTGAAAAGTAAACAAACTGATACTCTAACATGACATTCTTACGCTTTTTTTTTCTATCGAATATCCACTGTACTAATACTGATTGCTATTCCGAAAAGCTCGAAAATTTAATCTCAAGGCCAAGCAACGCCACGCATTATGAGAGCCAAGTAATAAGCCCCAAGCTCCCCTATCGCCCACTCTTTCCCTCCCTCTCTCACTCGTTAAGCTCGGCATCTATCTCTCATTCAGCCGTCTGAGCTGCACAATAACAACACAAAACAAAACAGAGCAGTCATGTTTGCGGTGTACCGTTAACTTGGATGAGTTGATGCTGCGTTGCTTGCCTCTGCTTCAGCTTCTGATTCTGCTACTGATTCTGCCAGGTATTGTTGTACATTGTATGTGTGTATGTACATTCTTGTGCTCCTTGTGGATGTTGTTGTTTTTGCCGATTTCGAATGCACAAAATACACAACCACAAATGCTCCACGATTGCTGCGCTGTGTATGGTGAGACTGAGTGAGCGATGGGGCGGTGGGCATTTCTGTTCATCAATATGCCCATCTTGCTGCCAAAAGCAAACATGCATACAAATTCATATATACATATGTATGTACATATGTACAAAATGCACCACCTAGGAACACACATCCTTTTACAAAAATACATAAATGTGTACATATGTACATACAGCGGTGGTTACGATACATAAATATGTAAATGTATTTACATATGTATTTACATACTTACATATGTACTGTTCAATTTCACATCCTCAACAAAAGTTAAGTGACTTAAATACATACCTACATACATACATACATACATGCATGTACATATGTATTTAAATGGTCAGTTGTTTAATGTTAAGTTAATATCTCAGACGTATACCTGCCAGTTAACAAGAATAGGTCTTTTAGAGTTCAGAATTTATCGGAAATCACGAAATTTTAATTATTTATTATTATGGTTATCTTGTTATCCGGGTACAAAAAGGGCATTAAGAAAGCTAAAGTACTATTAACGGTTAGCTTATCTGAGGGTTAACTTTGACAGATAAAGAACTCTACATTGAAATCCAGACCGAAATCAATAAAAGTACAACTTAACAGTTTGACTAAAGTAAAAAAGAATTTCTCTTAAATAAGTATCTGAAAATGTTATTAATTTATCGGTAAAGATTTTACAGCTACTTATTTGATCGCAGCTGTAGCGCAAGTACAAGCATACATACATATGTATGTATGTATGGTCATAAATGTGCACATTTGTTTGTGAACTTTGTAATTAAGTGTGTGGTGGTTGTCTTGTTTTTTGTTTTTGTTTTTGGTTCTTTTTGGCTTTCGCTTTTTTGACTTTACACAAACCCTTTTGTGGAGACAACGACACTTGACAAAATCCAATAACATAAGCAGAGACATAAAACCAACGAAGGAGACGGGTATATGGACAGGGGGTGTGAGAGAGGCGGCATAGGACAGCACACTCGCACATGTGGACACATGCAGAGCCGCAAACATGTGCCGTTAATTTCTTAATTACGCGGGTGTGCTCTGCTCGGCTCTGCGAGCCAAGGAGCTAGAGGGAGATGGAAAGCGAGAAAACGATAGAGCGAGCGAGATGCAGGAGCAAGAGAGGGAGACAGACACATGCAAAGCTAACGAGAGCAAATTGTCCATTCAGCAACGTTGCAATGATTATACAGTGGAAATGGTGTGAGACATGGGGCATGAGAGGCGGAGAGCTGAGCGGCACAGACACCATAGGGGGCGAGATCGGGGGGAGAACCCTCTTTAAAGAGTTTCCGCGCTAATTACAAGACGCTGTCGAGACAAGCCAAGTAGTTAATTTGTACTCGCTGCAAATGCACTAACATTACAAAGTCTCACAATCTTACAGCGTATAAATTTATCGTACATACATACGTACGTACATACATGCGATATACAACATAAACATGACGACAACAAATTTAATGGCTTTCAATATATTCTAAAGGCACTTAAATTAGCGAAATCGCATTCAATTCAACCATAATAAAATTAATAAATTAATTTCATAAGAAGAAATCGCTCTCAAGCCATTCTTTTTTTCTCGCACTCCCAGTTTATCTGTCCGGGACACACTGGCAAATATTAATAGAAAGGCTAAAATCGTTCCAATACAATAAAATGCTGATACCGAAATTTGTAGGCTTAAAGCGTAGGCTTCATATTTTTTCCAAGTTCCGGCTAAATTTGCCCCACTGTATATCATTTAATTCTCGGCTCGGTGGGGCTGAGTTTTGAGTTGAGTTCAGCTCTGCTTTTTATCGTCTCGGCTGGACGGGTAATAAAGTAACAGCAAAAGAAATAAAAGTAAGAGGGTGGTATGAAAGCGGGGGGTAGAAACTGCTGACTTGAGAGAGCCCAACAGCGAGAGTGAGCGTCAGCTGGAAACGGGAAACGGCTGATTTTCCAGCTGTTGTTGCCAGGTGATTTCCCCCGCCCCGCCGTTCCCTGCTCTCTGGAAGCGGAGTCTGCGCAGTGTACTCTTTCCGGCTCCACCGAGTGGAACGCGAGTGTGTGGATCTCGAGTGTCGCACATCAGCTGATTTTTTTTACCTATTTTTTTATTCCATTTCCATTCCCACATGGTGGCACTTTTTGCCGGTCGATGAGACAGCTAACTACAGTTGAACTTCCGTAACCCGAACTTTCACCGGTTGAAAATCGGGTAACTCGAATGACACAGAGTGTCATTAGTGCTTGACGGATAAGTTAGCTATATACCGTTACAAGTCTTGGAAAGAATCTTAATTCGGTGTAGATGTGGTGATAAACAGTAGAGCAAATCAAGTAAGAACGTTATAGTCGTGGGCCTCGGTACTCTGTTTACAAAGTTAACAAAAACATTGCATACTTTGCGACCACTGCTTACTGGGACCATGTAAGAGAGCATCGAAAAGCTCCCGCCCAAGAAGAAATCCAAGAATTCTTCCCTATATAATTTTTATTTAACTGTTAACTTAATTTTAAAAAGCTTTAGACAATGCATTAATCCTAGCGCCCTTCCCCCTTTTGCTTGCAGACTGGCAAGCTGCGACGGCACCTCTGGAGGTGGAGGAGGACGAGGAGGAGTTGAACGTGTCCGTAAACGGGAACACAGACGCCGGCGAAGTGGACGTCGATGTGGTTGACGGCCATCCGGCCTCCGTGCTGCACATGCGACAGCATCAGGCGCTCAATACGCGTCTACCCAGCGGTCCGCCCGCTGGGGCTGGAGTTGGTGGTTCTGTAACCGGTGGAGCCGGCGGCGGGGGAACAACAACGCCCAAGCAGGCCACTTCGGCAGTGGCTGCCGCCAGTTTCGAGGTGCCGGTTAGTGGCGGCAGTGCTGCCGCCTATCACCACGCCTACATGACCAACGTGCTGTCTAGTACCGCTCAGCAGCACCACCACCCACTACCGGCTTCACCGCTGCAGTCGACGGCCGCCGCACGTTTCGGAGCGGCTGATAACCTGGACGATGTGAGCGCCAGCGCTGTGCGGGAGTTGTCGGGGCAGCTGCAGGCCCAGCTGCGGGACGCCAAGCGGCGCCACTTGGCCTGCACGGAGGTCACACTGCCCAACGACCTCACGCGCCGCATTGCCGCCGAGATTATACGGATGTCGGAGCGGGAGCCATGCGGCGAGCGGGCCTGCACACTCTTCATAGAGTTCGAGAGTGAGCCGAATAATGTCAGGTGAGAGCTCGGGCCAAATACATACATATAAATAAAATAAACAATTAATAGAGAGAAGGTATGCTAATTTTGTAATATGCATTTAAATTTTCAGGCGCATTGCATCGTTCAAAGTGGACCCGGAAACTGTGTCCATATTCGAGCTATACTTGACGCTGAGGCAGGACAAGAGCGGCTGGACCTCCCTCCTACCGCAGTTTATCAAGTGAGTACATCATATTCTCCTCCTCCGATCAATACTTAACAAAGGGGTTGCCTTTGCTCTTGAACAGAAACCTCACACGAAGCAATACCATCAACATTAGTCCCGACTTCACGCTGACCAAGAACAAGCTCTACTCGTCCGAGTGAGGCGCTCGAAGGAGGAGTGGCGGGGATTCGCTGGACTGCTCAGAACGAACTCAATCCCTCCGAACAACAACAACAAGAACACCAGTAAAGCAGCAGCAGCCGCAGCAGCAGGAACAACAACAAAAACATCTATTGGTCGCGTCTCCTTGTCGCCGATCCCTTCAACACACACAATCTTCATTATAGAACAGAAATGATGTTTAACCCCTAGAGGCAAACTTTTGGACCACAAACTATCAACTTACTCCTGCAAATAACAAATCAACTCAACCCTTAAAACAAAAACAATTATTTTGGAACCTAAGCTCTTAGAACACAAAACCAAAAAAACCAAAACGAAAACAAAAACAAATCAACTGCAGTTGCAGGCAACTCAAAACTCTTATTGGACTGACTTTTTGGCTTAAACAAACAAAAAAGGTACTTTTTGAAACAAAAAACCAAACAAAAAATCTAAAAAAAAGAAGTATTTGAAAACGAGGAGGAGAGTACACACACACACACTCACAAACCATAAAAGGAATATTCAAAATATTGTAAAACGTTAAGGCAAGCAGACAGACAAGCAGGAAGGAACTCTTCACTCAGTGAACGGTTGTCGGTGATCGGCTTTTAAATTGAATATATACAGAAAGGCAAAACCCCCGGACAAGAAAATAGAGTATTATCCCCATCATATGTATGTATGGATGGATGTGTGCCACTACTATGTATCATCATCATCCTCATATATTGGCTGAGGGAACACAACAAAAATTAACCGATTAAATCTATCCCATGTTTGTATATTATGTGAACGAACTCACTGCATAATGTATTAAACCTTTTTCCGTCACGATCCCAGTAGGCTAAATGCATACATACATACATCTATACATCTAATTAAATTCAAGGAAAACCAACAACAAATTTATTTAAATATATGAGCGCAAACACAATAAGAATCGGAAGAATCGATCATCGGAAGCAGAAAGCAGAAAATGAGAAAGGTTAATAACAAAAACAAATATATAAAAACAAAGTTGATGTGATATTATATAATAATTATGAAGATTGATAAACGCATAAACACACTCACGAATCGAATAAATGCAAAGCCGATTGGAAAGTATTTCAAAGTTTTGTTCAATCCCCCGGTATCCAGTTATATAGAGAATAACAACACAAAATTCAAGCTAATTAATAGATTCAACAACAATTTCTCAAAATATTTCCACCAATTTAAGATTAAGGCTCTGTATTATTATTTTAATTAATTATTATTCTTATTTTGTCGTCTTTGTGCAGAGTTTTAAACTTTGCTAAACAAAACTATAAAAACAAAGAAAGAAAGAAAGGCCACCTGGCTGGGAATATACAATATACATATATAGATATATATGGAAAATATTTCTAATATTTGATGTGTTTGTAATGTAAGATTTTAGTATTAAACAAAACCCACAAGATACAAGAGAAACTTAACTTAAATCCAGCAGAAAATTTCATTCAATGTGTGTAGCTGTGTGTTTATCCGTAGTTTAGTTAATAAACAAAAAAGAAAGAAGATAAAAACCAGATATGACAAACAAAAAGCGATTAGTATCGACAGAGAAGAGTTAAGGTATTGAACTTATAAACATGTACGGATATGGATACACTTTGGTTAGTTAGTTGACGAAAAATTTGAGCAGTGAAATTATTTATAAAAAAAAACAATCGAAAAATGTATGACAAAAAAAAATGGGTAACTATTGTGAAGCGAGGCAGAAGCTAAAACTTTCGGAAAATATAAAGTCATCTGTGTTAATAAATTTTAAAATAATTTTTAGCGTAGAATAACAAAAACCAAGAAGTGAAATTATAAAAGCAAAAGGAAATTCATCATTAAAACTCTCACGCAAGCCACAAAAATGAAAAGTAAAAAAAAAAAACAAACAAATCCCAAGTATTTTGACAGGTTAATTGTAGTTTATAACACACACAAACAAACACACGCAATGGCGAACAAGAATTTATTTATAAAACCAAGAAATACAAAAACATTTACAATAATTTAATTTAAACTAAACCATTTTTTTTCAATCAATAATCAATCCCACAAAAGATCTCGAATTATGCAAAATAATATATAAAGAAGAACTCATTAAATAATAAACAAAAGGAGCAGAAGGAAAATTCAAGAAAAAGAATGTAATACAATTTAGGAGTTTATAAAAACTTGCTTTATACTTGTTTAGGCCAACACCAGGGGCCCTCTAATGATTGATAAATGTTTTAGCCATCCCAAACTCAAGTAATCGACTTTTCGACTTCATCCACAAAACAAAAATACACACACACAGATAAGCATATGCATATATTAAAGAACAAAATAGTGTAGCAGCAATAATAATTGAGAAGGAAAATAAAACCTAAATATATACTGTATTAACGAATTAAATGTGAACATAAATAAAGCAAGTGAAGAAATAGAACCATGAATGTGATCTATTTAATATTAAACAAAGTAATCTTAATTAAATTAAAACCACAAATTACAATACATTTTGCAATGATTTTCCTTTGGTTCACATGACGAAGATGAAATGATTAATTATCAAGTAGCTGTAGATCGTGTTAATTTGTAGATTTTCAAATATGAATTGCCGATATTCTTTGATTTAAATTCACTTTTTTGGTTCACATTTTATGGCCAGGCTTTGTAAGATTCGTAGGATCCGCCACGCTTTCGATGTTTGCTTTTCTTTTTAAGCTTCTCCCATATATCGGATATATTGTATTTTTCAAAGTAGTGGATCTCTCCAAACTCTCCAATTTTCGGAGAGTCTTTCGTTCCGTTTTTCATGGATAAGTGCGAACTGTACAAAAGATGCAAGGCAAGAAATGAATCTTAGTCCATTGTCCAGTGCTCCTCAAAGTATTTTGTAAACAATAATGATAAAAACGATAAAAGATAATGAACAGCGAACGCTAAACGTACGCGACAAGTATCAAGATCTAAGCAAGCAAAAATATATATAAAGAGGTCTATATATGAATGTAAATAGATATATGGCTACATCTAATATATATATATTGTAGGATTTTTACACATTCTATTACCAGACTACAGAGTTACCCACTAAGGCAAATATTACGATTACTAACTAACTAAAGGCAGTACTAATGTATATTCTCAATGTATGTGTGTGTGTTGTTTAAGGGAACCAATTAATGCATTCAAGAATCAAATTACAAATCAATTAAAAGAACGCCTCAAGTGAAATAGAAAGCAAACAACTCCAACTCCAACTCCATTTAGTAGACACCCCCCTGCCCTACCAGACATCTATCAAAGGTTCATTAAAACTGCATTCCAGTGCGGCATCTTCGATTATCGGATCTATTCAAACGATTATCCCACCATATGCGATCTGAGCCAGATTTCATTTTCTCGTTAAGTTCAAGTCGAAGCCTCAGTTCGGCAGGATCTGCTCTCATTGACGGCTTTTCTCGGCCAGCTAAGGAAACTCTCACTCGCTCCCAACCCAACCTGATGTTTTCAGTCCAAATTAGCGCTTTCTTCTGTATCGTAGCGACTAATTAATTAACAGATATTCAAGTAAAATCGTAGTTACATGGCCGTTGATGACATCTATGTTGGACACCAACCATATATGTATGTAGTTATGTGACAAGTAAGGTTTAACAATTCCAATTTATACTATATGCATGTGGCGATAGCTCCTTAAGGATTGGCGAAGAGCATGGGGCGAGAGCTGGAGCTCAAGGATGAGCGGGCAAAATTAATATATATATTATATATGTATACCATATGCTACCTATATGATTATGAGTGTATGTATGTAATGAAACAAATGAAAAATAAAACAAATTTAAATTTTAGTAGCGCTTAACAAATTCTAGCAATTTAACAAATTTTAATTAATCAAATTAAACAAACAAATGCAAGAATTGCAATTTAATTTTTTCTCTGTGTAAAAGTTGATTAAAAAATACAAAATAAATAAAAAAAAACAATTTTTTAAATGTGAATAAGTTTTGGTGATTTTTTGTGGTTTTAATTCTTATTCTTTTTAGTTTAAGGACAAGCCCAACTTCAAGCGGATTTATCTCGGAATCTATAACTCCCATCGACTCGATTGTTGTGACCTCTATCCACAACTATTATAGAATCTAACAGTAGATATTGAAACCTGATGCCAATTAGTCCCCTAAATCGATTTTTAAAATTCGCAATCAACGTTTTCTGCGCGTTTAAAATTGTTTAAACAATTCCAGCTGAATATGTAAACTCATCTGCCCTGAGGCGTATTTTACATGTATTTTACCTGACGTGTTAGCCTCTCCACAAACCCTCAGTTTTGAATGCACTGAAATTGTTATTTAGGAGTTTTTCTTTGAATAAGTTTGGTTAATTTAGTTAATAAGTACAAATATTACTTCCATTCTCTTCAATATGTATTGTATTTTATATAGTTTTGCAATTTAAAACAACAGCAGTAAAGCATATTTTCCTAATAGCTTGAATTCTTAGTAAAATTATAGATTAAACCGCTAAATTTATTGACAATAGCTTTAGATATCGAATAAAACCATCTAAAGACAGTAGAAAGTAATAAGTATATAAGTGTAACTTAATTAATAACATATTCTAAAAAGGTGATTTTTCCTTATAAAGCTATATTATTTTAAGGTGCTGCTCAAGGTGACCCAGAGCCCTAGGGTTCAATCTGATCCGAAAATAAGTTCAGGTTATTGAAACAATTGGTTTACAGGTGAATGCAGGTGAAAGTTATTCACTGGACCATTTATTTGTTCGGGGATATAAATGGAGTACTCTCCATCATCGGGCCTAAAATTGGCCACAAATTTTTTTGTTTATTTTCCAAACCAAATATGCTGATTAATTAACCAAATAAAAAGTAACATGGGAAAGCTTTCCAAATTAAAAGTAAGGCTGTTTTGGCTTAGTTATGGTTATGTTTAGGTCTGACGTGTCGAAAAATTAGGGTATTAAATTGCAGACTCAAAAATTCGTATATTTGAGGGCTTCTTGAGAGCATAATTTGGTCAATAATAAAATGATAGCCAAATGCCATATATTTTCCGATTTGCCGTTAAAATTCCGATTATTTAGCAATAAAATATTTAAAAAAACGAGAAAATTTTTTTTTGCCAATTTTGCAAAATTTTGTAAGGGGTTACATCATTAAAATTGTCAAAAATTGGCTACAAATTTAATTTCTTTATTTTCCAAACTAAGTATGCAGATTAATTAACCAAATAAAAACTAACATGGGAAAGCTTTCCGAATTGAAAATAAGGCTGTTCTGGCTTAGTTATGGTTATTTTTTGGTCTGTCTTGTCCAAAAAATTAGGGTATTAAATTGCCGACTCAAAAATTCGTATATTTGAGGGCTTCTTGAGAGCATATTTTGGCCAAATGGCATATATTTGGTTAAAATTTTGATTATTTAGTTATCAAATGGTTCTGGGGTTTCAAAATCGTCTATTAAGGTCTAGAACAGATCTAGAATATTATCAAATAAAGTCAGTTCGATAGGACTACTAGGTTTGGTGAAAGTTCTTCTTGAAGTTGTCTTTTTGGTGTAAGATCGGGCCATAATCTGTGCAGCTTTTAAACTCCCCTTGTGAACCGTGTGTCTGTATCCTATTTTAGGATGGTTTCTGTAAACTCATCATTCCTTATTATTACAAACCATTTACATCTTGAATAAATAATTATAAATTTATTTATAAAAATAACCTCGTTAAGTATCGAACCTTGTCTAGTCGCGAGTAGTGTTTACATTACCGACAAATGTTTTACGCCGTTGATTCCATTTTTAGAAAATAAGTTTACGTGGATCACAGGTGGAGCAGGAGACGCCGCCTATAAAAGTGCAGCGGCTCCCAAGACTGGCATCAGTTTCAGGTCCCACGAGGTCCTCAGCAAGACGTCCCCAGTTGAGACATAATCATGAAGCTGACCATAGCCGTTGTCATCGGTAGGTAGCGCCGATCGGGTCCAGGAATCCGATATACTAACAGTCCCTCTCCCTGCACAGCGAGCATCCTGATCGTTGGCTTTTCCGATTTCACCGATGGAACCTTCGTGTTTTGGCCGCCAATGAATTGTCCACCACCAAAACGGACAACCATATGCACAACGAAAAGGCCCGTTCGTACAACAAAAAAAAAACCAACAACAACAACAAAAAAACCAACAACAACAACAAAAAAACCAACAACAACAACAAAAAAACCAACAACAACAAAACCACCAACAACAACAACAAAACCACCAACAACAACAACAAAACCACCAACAACAACAACAAAACCACCAACAACAACAACAACACCAAAACCACAACCTCCTTGCGGGGAATGTGGTCCTGGAGGCGTAGCTTGCCAGGGATGCCCCGGAAGGAATAAACTCTGCCAGAAGCTCCTCGCCGAAATACGTGAGCTGGATGACATTATCCGTCAGTGCGTCTGTGGATAATTGGTATCCTGAGGATAATTTGAATATCAGCTCACCCAGGACTTTGCTTGCCAATCGGTCTTTATTTTGTTTGTTTCCATTAATCGATTTGTTTTCCTTTCTTAATAAAATTCTTTGTTAAAAAAAAAACTAAAAATATTTAAAATATTCTTAATAATAATATAATAAGAATATATAAATATTTATAGATCTAGGTTTGAGTCAGGATTTCGGCCTTAGATCGGCTTGCGATCGGCTGGGGCTCGGCTCGAGTTCAGTTTGAGTTCGGCTTCGGCTTTGGCTTCGGCTTTGGCTTCGGCTTTGGCTTGGTTTCGGCTTTGCCTTTGGCTTCGGCTTCGACTTTGGCTTCGGCTTGGCTTCGGCTTTGACTTCGGATTTGACTTCGGCTTTGGCTTCGGCTTGACTCGGCCGCTTCGCCGATCCGCTGGCCACTCGAGCGACGCTGCTTGCCGAAGGTTGACGCGTTTCGGTGGCTCTGCGGAATACCCGGTGAAGTCTGAGTGTCAGTGCTAATTAAGTGTGATCCTGAGTTAGTAAGACAGAAACAAGAGGATAGCCCAGGATGCGGTGACCTTGATCGCCATATACCGTTGGTGGGTCCCAGTACTACGATCGAGTGTGTGTTTGTGTGTTCCCGATCCGAGATAAACGGACTCGCCTTCAAAATGTCAATTGCCTTGGTTAATGGCTTGGCAATCTCAAGAATCTGGTCCTTTGTGTGGCGGCTCCTCCGCTCGGCCGGCAATTGAATTGAATTAATATGGATATGGCTGCGCTAAATGACTAAAATCGCTCTCCCGTGCCCTGCCTCATGTATGTAGATGTCTATCTCCTTCCGCGGGCCAGGTTAACCCAGGCCGGCGGCTAATCACCAGCAGACAATCGTCGTCGGCGGCGGCCGAAGGAGAGCTCCACTTAATTGCCGGTGGGACCACCCATCCGCCGAAGAACGAACGAGCGACGAGCCCTTTGACAAAACATTGGGCCATTGTAGTTGCAGCTTGGGCCGGGATCAATTTATTATTGGGTTCACTCACTCACAGATTTCGCCGGGGAATCGGGGAATCGGGGAGTTGGCAGTGCCACCCGCAGCCAGCTCGCATACCAAATATCGATCCCTATCAAAGTCATATGCAGCATGCCAAGTATGCAAAGTGTTCCGGGGAACTCCTCTGTCTTGGCCAAGACATGCAAAGGCCCAGACCTTGACTAGTTTCCGAGGCAACCCAAAGTAAAGGAACTCGAGAATGGCATTTCAAAATCTATTTCTTAATCTATATAAATTCCTTTTACAAGTTCTATGGGAGTAGCCAAAATAACGATAGTAATGGTAAAATGTTGTCAGCAATTATACTTTTGTAGGTTTTCTCATTCCCCAACTTACCTTTAATTTTATTCAATACCAACAATTGCCAATCGATTAGTAAATTCCTATAAATAATGCCGAATTTCAAAATATTCATGGAAAGACTTCAACTGAAGGAGGAGAAAAGTGCAATTGCAATTGCATTTGCCGGCTGAAGAGGGGGCTTGGCGCCGAAACCTGACCTCCGATCGGTCGGGTGTTAACCTTTCAAGGTGGTCAAAGGCCCCTTTTGGTGTAAACTCGCATTGATTTTCGCTGAGTGCTGCCAGAAGGGTGAATGAGTCACTAGCCAGGCATTTCCCCCCGTAAAAAACTCACCTCTTTCTCGTCGCCAGTTGTTGCCCCGCAGGATGGAGTCCAGCAGCAGTGCAGCCGTTGTGGATGTGGAGGGCTCCAGTCCCGGTGAGCCCGGCCAGCCCACCCAGATCACCTCCATCGATGGCTTTTTCAATCGGAAGCGAGGACGCCCGCCCAAGAACCGCTTTGTGGAGGTCTATAAAAGCGTGAGTATAGGATATGATATATATAATTAAGATATGAAATATTATATTATACTTAGGGATCTTAGGACTAAAGTAATATAATATAACATATGTTTGTTTAAATAGCAAAACACCTCCATATGTTTTAGTGACTTTCCTTCTTGCAAATCACAATAACATACATATTTAATATACTTAAAAAAAGTTTCTTAAGTCATGCTACTTTCTTGAAGTCTTTTTGTCATTTTCCAAGTTATTTTTACGATTTTCTCGGTGGAAATACTTGGGCCACGATTCGACCCAGTATCGTGGCTCCTTTTCGGTCTGTCTGGCGACCCAAGCGAGGCTTCGATCGTAATTAGGAATTTGCGCCTATTTGTGTGCAACGTCAGCCGTTCTGGCCATCTCCCTGCCCCTCCCTGGCCCGGGTTTCAGCCCGATCGACGGGCCCTAATGCGGCATTTTGTGTGCTGTGCGTTGAATTGAGTTTTCGGATTTGGTTTTTGCCATATTCGTCATATTAATATTGACAACGAGTGTTTCCGCATTTATTTCATTTGCCCGTCTAGCGTCGTCGACGACGGCACTTCTCTTGGCACTCCACCTCGCCACCTCACCTGCCCCACCTGTCCCATACCCTCCTTCTTGGCGACGAGCGTTTTGTGCTTTTAACTGTCATTTTCATAATTTCTACATTTTTTTCGAGCCGAGCCGAGCCGAGCTCATGCACACACGCACCCCGCACACCGATCGCACTTGTGTGTGCTGGCGATTACCCAGCCCACGCGCCACTCTCCTTGGTGTGCACACACTGTACATGGCCAGTACACCGGGAGCATGCTTTGGGGACTCTCTTGGCCAAGATTATAAGCCTCACATATGTCTGGGATGAATCAGGAATTTTCTAGAGTTTATTCAGAGTTCATTTGGCAATTGTACGAAAAGTCCTTTGAGTAGCGGTGAGGTCTTAGAACTTTTCTTTCGAGAATTCATTCTCTAAGTATATATTATTCTTTAAGTTTAATATCTGATGGAGTGATGATTGGATAAGGAATTAATTGGTTCATGTAGAAAAATCTAGGCATTATTCTTAAGACAATCTGTTTTAGAAGCTTTCGTCGAAGCTAAAACCCATTTAAACCCGTTTAAATAAGTTTTAGTTCAGAAATAATTTTATAAAAAGAATTATTTTGTTGGCAAAAATTCCGGAAACATTTTTTGTTGTTAATGTGCATTATCATTACTTATGGCAATTGTTATATATAAATTAAAGTCAAAATAGTGGCATATTTAAATAATAAAAAAAATACCGCGACTCTTTTCTCAGTGCACTGGCTGTGTGAATAAAAAATCAAATTTGAATAAATATTTTGTCCATTGCCATTTGCGGCATTCTTTTGGGAAATAAGCCGCACCACCAACAACCTCGGTATGGCGACTGCCGGGGGAGATGAGGTGACCCAATTTGGGGGCAGGAATCGAGGTACCACCACCCACCCACTGGCCGAACCTTGGAACCCCTTCGATAATCCCGAATGGCGGCGATGGCAGGGAACGATACGCAGCACTAACAATAGCAATAATAATAATAATAATTTCTATACACACTTATAGCGCATTTAATCAAATAAGGTGTGTGTGTGAGCCGCAACTTATCAGGTAAAGGCAAACTCGTTTCATTGTCTTTCAATGTTTTCGGTGTAATTATTGTTATAAAGTATGAAAGTGCCACAATACACTGCCATAAATGATATTATATACTTGATGATCAGAAAGAGAGGTTTTAAGGTCAAATCGGAGTCTGACATAGTACAAAATGGGGAGAGTCCTTGAAGAAAGTAAGCTTAACTTTGGTTTAAAAGCTCCTACTAAAAACAAAGGCAGCCCAAGGTAATAATTAATTTAATTTAAAGCTCGGATTTCCGTTTCAAAAACTTTGTTTTTCCCTTTTCTAATTAACTATTTATGTATCCTAAATTGGGATAAAAATGTAAATTGCGACTTTCGTAGTCCCTTTTATGGAACCTATATCTTTTTTAGGGTATCTACGGGCTGCACTTGGGTATTCGTTATTTTGTTTGGTTTCTCTTTTGTTTTGCTTTTGGCCTTTTCACTTGACTCGTTCTTTCTCTCTTTATTTTTGTTCGTTTTATTATTGATTTGATGCGTGAACAAAATTTAAATAGTGACATTTTGGGCCAGCAACGACAAACATTAACAGTAATTTCGGAAATACGAGTAATAAACTGGTTGCGGCCGATTGTTTGTCATAAATCCAAAATCAAAATCCGAAAACTATGACTGACAATGACGAGTACGGCCCTGCCATGCCAAAGTGATTTAATTCCATGAAAGGCGCCCCCACTTCGCATTGGAGAATAACATACCGACTGTCAACTACCCGAAAATATAATAAATTAATTGTACAATTATTTATATATATACGTTATCTTCGAACGCAGGCTCAGCACTCGCCGCAGGCCATCTTCACCAGCTTCAAGCTCGAGCGGAGCGATCACTCCCAAGCCCATGGCACACCTGCCTCCAGTGGCTGGGCAGGTGAAGGCCTAGAGGAGCGGTTGCCCCGAACCGATCAGGACGGCTCATCGGCCACGGATCTCACCCCTAGCCGGAACCGGAAGAGAGGCCGCGTCTGGGCCCCGTCCTCCGCTTCGGCGGAGCAGTCGAGCCGCAGGAATGTGTCCCACTTGGCAGGGAGAACTGACTCCACATTGCTGAGTCGCACTGAGTCCTTAGCCCGGGTAATAACACCTACTTAGTATTAAATAATTAGTAAAAAATGAAAGACATTTAAGCTTCAAGGGAATCTTACAGAGCCTTCTTTTAATGAAGCCTTTCTTTGGGAAATATAAACATATAGAGTATACTATAACATATTAAAAATCAAAGAAATCAGACTGCTTATAATGAAAATGTATATTTTCCAGCCAACTTCACAACCTATAGAGGCAGTATCTGTAAAGAATCCAAGGGCAAGAGACTTGGATAAAAAATCAGGTAAGTCCCCTAAAACTCAAATCCCTGAATGAACTACAACTATTACTAAGACACAAGTTAATAAATAATAAATAATAAAATATGTATAACATCCCCTTTCAGTTGTTCGTGCTGCGGGAACCTATTACCCCGAGAATGTGAACTCCGCGCCTCTCCAGGAAGCACCAGAGGCAAGTGGTTCTCGGTACCAGTGTCGCCAGGAATCAATCGACTTGGATGTGGACCAGCCAGAGGATCTGAGCATGCGTCCCTCCCTGCCGGAGGCGACGGCCACTGCAGCAGGGGCGGGACCAGCCCTGAACATGAACCTGCTGCAGTTCAAGCAGCTCATAGACCTCTACCAGCGACAGGTGCTGCTGCCCAGCTTCCTGGCGGCAGCCAGTCAACCCCTGGCCATACCGGGATCAGTATCAGCATCAGCATCTGGATCGGGATCAGTAACAGGAGCAGTGGCTGGACCACTGCTCGATGTGCGACTTCTCCTGGAGAACGCCGCCCATCAGAAGCTCTTGCTCCTCAATGCAGCGGCGGCGGCGACAGCAGCGACGGCGTCTGCAACGACAACAGCAGTAGCAGCAGCAGCAGCAGCCACTACGGATACCGGGCAGCGGTCGCCGCTGAAGAGGAACCGGGATCACGACATACCCACCGGCTACCTGAAGTTCCGCTTCAACGAGGACTGCGGCTTCGAGCGGTGCGGCTACCGGAACCACCAGTCGCACTTCCACTGCAACCGGCGGGACTGCCACTACAGCTTCTGCGACAAGACGCGCTTCGTGCAGCACACGGCGCGCCACGAGCGGATGGACACGCTGATGGGCGACGACTTCCGCCAGTTCCGGGCCAACATGCAGTGCGGCGTGGCCAGTTGCTCCTATGCGGCTCCACTTGGAGGGGCCACGGAGTCCCCACAGCAGCAGCAGCGGACAGGTGAGGCTGGGGTTCTATATTTTACATTAAACACTCTAAGATGTTATTTAGTTTTATTAAATCTAATATGCAGACTTATTAATTACTTAACAACTAACACAGAACTGCTTTCCGAATTGAATTTAAGGCTGTTTTGGCTGAGTTATGAATATTTTTTACTTTGAGTTGTCCCTAAAATTGGGACATAAAAAAACCCATTTAAGAACCCAAAAATGCGTATATCTGAGGTCTTCTTAACAGCATATTTTGGCCAATAATGGAATGACAGCCAAAAGCCATATATATTCCGAATCGCTGTTTTCAAGGCTGTTTTGGCCAAGTTATGGTTATTCTTAATTTAGCTTTGTCCAAAAATTAGGACATAAAAATGACGTTTTAAGGACCCAAAAATTCGTATATATGATGTCTTCTGGAGAGCATATTATGGCCAAAAATGGTTTGACAGCCAAATGCCGCATATCTTTCGATTCGCCACTAAAATCTTAATTAGTTAGGAAAAAAATATTGATAAAACTAAAAAAAAAATTTTTTGTCGATTTTTGAAAATTTTATAAGGGGTTACATCATTAAAATTGTCAAAAATTGGCAAAAAATTTATTATCTCAAATTTCTAAAATTGATATGCAGATTAATTATCCTAATAAAAACTAACACAGAACTGCTTTCCGAATTGAATTTAAGGCTGTTTTGGCTGAGTTATGAATATTTTT
>VNKC01000266.1:0-29305 GCA_008042775.1 Drosophila pectinifera
GCCGAGTCACTGGTCTGCAGGCGCATGTGATCGCGGATCTGGATACTCTACAGCAAATTATAAGAACTGTGCCAAAGTTGCCGCACTTTTTATACATCTGGTATACCAGGAGTTAGAATTACGCCGCATGTCGCATGAGCGTACATATGTTGATGGTGTAATCCTTGAAGCACTTAGTTTTCAAGGCGTCGGAAGTAATGGGCGGTAAGAGTTCTATGCTCTACGCGTGAAACCCAGTCTCAAGTTAAACTACGATTAATTGTCGGTTCGTTGGAACCTTTAATTAAACCACAGTTAATTAATTAAGCTACGATTAACTATTGACTCGGTGAAACCCACATCACTCTCGCTTACCTAACGGTGGCTGTGGTGTACCTTGACTCATCATTCTTTAAAGATTCCACCTACTGCTAGATTCCGTGAGCGTGTTTGCGAACGAGTCGGTGGGTCTCCTCGAAAAGGATTCCTTTCCGTGTGCTGGGGTCAAGGGGGCTGGAGGTGGTAATGCTCCTGGATCTCCTTGTGGCCTACCAACGTTCCGATATGCCGAGTTACTGGCCTGCAGGCGCATGTGATCGCGGATCTGGATACTCTACAGCAAATTATAAGAACTGTCCCAAAGTTGCCGCACTTTTTATACATCTGGTATACCAGGAGTTAGAATTACGCCGCATGTCGCATGAGCGTACATATGTTGATGGTGTAATCCTTGAAGCACTTAGTTTTCAAGGCGTCGGAAGTAATGGGCGGTAAGAGTTCTATGCTCTACGCGTGAAACCCAGTCTCAAGTTAAACTACGATTAATTGTCGGTTCGTTGGAACCTTTAATTAAACCACAGTTAATTAATTAAGCTACGATTAACTATTGACTCGGTGAAACCCACATCACTCTCGCTTACCTAACGGTGGCTGTGGTGTACCTTGACTCATCATTCTTTAAAGATTCCACTTACTGCTAGATTCCGTGAGCGTGTTTGCGAACGAGTCGGTGGGTCTCCTCGAAAAGGATTCCTTTCCTGTGCTGGGGTCAAGGGGCTGGCGGTGGTAACGCTCCTGGATCCCCTTAATACTCTTGAACTCTACAGCAAATTGTAAGAACTGTCCCAAAGTCGCTGCGCTTTACGCATATGTGGAACTCCTGCTGGTTCTTCATGCTCTTCGATTTCGACGGTGCATTCTACCGTCGAAGCAGTCTCTCCTTGATGAAACTCCTCGTAGCTAAGACTGGAAGGACCGCGACCAATTCTCCGTCTACGATATTACCGTTAACTACTGATAAGATCGAGTTTCATCCGGATGTCCTTTACATTAGTCCCCGCCCACTTCGCTTCCCGCCCCTGACCGCCGGCACAATCCTGACACCTTTCCTTCTCTTACTACTAATACTAATCGGCGATGACTTTGCAGCCTGTCCTGCTGTGACTGTGGGGCTCCCATTATATTTGAGATTTATCCTACTGCTGGATTATGGGGTTGTGGTTGCGAAGAAGCTGGAGGGTTTCCCTGAAAAAGGAATTCTTTCTTGGCCTGGAGTCAAGGGATCTTGTGACCCTAACAACTCTCGTGGTTTTCCTTTGGGCCTACCAACGTATACATATACGTATGCTCTTAATAATCTCAATAGTTGTCCTAATGTCAAGGCGAATTAGTTTTCATAAATTCTGTCCAACTCTGTTGAATGACTATACGCAGCCTGCAGCATGAGTGTACATGGAGAGATGTACGTAGAGAGAGAGATGAGATGGCTAGCTCTGAACCACCGTGACGCTCTATCAGTAAGTGTTTCTGTCATAGCCATTGGTAAGTGAGAAAGTGGAAGGACGTATGACGTAGCCCTTTGATCGGTGCGACCTTAAACTTGCGTCCCATAATGTTATTTACTGGACGACTTAGGCTGTGGGCCGTTTATAATTGACCTAATAGCTCAGCTCTTTCCCGTAGTGTGAGTCTGATTCCTTGGTCCACCGACTGGCATTGGATCGTCCTTCGTCAAAGAGGCTCCCTGCCTTAGGCGTGTAATAACCTAGCGCCTGGCGATTGGAATTCCCTGTATCTGGTTCCCTTAGATGTTGTGGAGCGGGGTAGGAATCTCCGGAGAAGAGATTGACCTCTAAATCGATTAGGTATGTCCTTTTCGTTTGCGTTATCCAGTATTATCAAAACGGAACTCTTGGGCCAGTGTTAGGAGCTCGTCTTTTACTTTATATTTTAACAAATATATGTAAAGTCTAAGTTCCTAAAGCAATACCTTCTGATCGGTTTTTAAAAAGCGATAAAAGGAAATGTTTATTTCTTTCAGTAACTTCCTATCAATATATTTTATTTATTTGAGTTTAACACCTGTCTAGTTTTACAATTATGTTGCAACCTTCTCTCTATATCGAGAGGTAATGGTTAGTAGCTACTTGAACTTCACTTACGCTGCGACACATTTAAAAGAGTTGTCTTCTTTTTTTAATGTCGAACCGAGGGATTGTCTGGCTAATAGAGCCTTTGACTACCGGAAATCTTAACAGTTAACAAGCAAATTTTGCAGTCTCTAAGCTGGTCTTATTTTATTTAAAATAAAACGTTTAACGTTACAATTCTAACATTCAAGGGACTCAAATTTGTTTTACTAATTATGTACTTATTAATTTACAAAATTCTTTAGCCGCATATAACTATATTTTAATTTAGTAAAAAAAACATGATTAATTTCCTAAAGATTATTTTCATCAAAGCAACATGCAATCTGCGATTCATATTCAAACTGTCAGTCCGAATCATTAATAGCTTTTTTACGTTTCTTAGCCGCCTGTGTCATTTTATGTTTGGACCAATCCTCCTAAAAAAGACTTGATATTAATAATATGGTGTATGATATGTGAATTACACCAACCTCACTCGAGTTTTCATCGGATGAGTATATTGTTTTAACGAGTTCCGAGTTTTTTTTATTTGACGTGTTGTGATTATTACTATCTTTTTTACTGACTGGCTGCTTTCGTCCACGACCACTACCTCCTCGCCGGCCAACGGCTGTAGTTTCATCTTCCGCTGCCAGGGCAAACAGATCGCTAAATTGTTTCTGTAAGCACACCAAATAACAAACAAATTATATTTAACATTTTATGTAGCTAGCTAACCTTTGTGCTCTCATTGCTGTGCGAGTAGGCCGCCTGCAGTGCACGCTGCATCATATCATGGACGTAAAGACCGGTTCCAGTTCCATGTCTGCAACTTCGTCTATAATGTTCTAGGTGGTTTAATACCTATCAATTAAAGACACGACATTAACTATATAATATTTATTCTAAACTGAAAAAAGGTAGTAAACGCACTTGGTCAGCAGAGGGAGTACTAGTCACAACGGAACTACCTTTGGACGGCCGTTTTCTTTTGTTGGGAGATGAACTGGGATATTTGGATGTAAGAAGAGACGCTATGATTTCAGACAGTTTTTCTTCGTACCGCTGATACCAAAACCTGATTCAATTGTGTATTTTAAATATAGTGTATAGAAATGTAAGATAGTAAACCAGAATGTGCTTAATTTACCTTAATGCTGACGTTACAAATGGATCTCCTCGCGATTTTGCTTCTCTGCTGAGAATTAACCGAATTATTTCATTTGTTGGCTCTTCATTTTTTAACAGTAACAGAAAATGGCTTAGCGCTTCAGGGTGATTTCCAGCTTCCAATTCTGGTAATAGGTCCTGAAGCAAAAATATAATACATAAGGAAATATATGTAAATATATATAATTAGTATTCAATATAACAAAGCATCACAAAATAAACAATATTTTTGTTCGGTTTGGGGATGAGACATATATAGGTAAGGTATTTTGAACCGCTGAATGGAAAATAGATTAAGAAAAATAGGTTAAGATTAATTAATTAATTAATTTCCCGCCTTAGAAAATTTGGATATCTACCGAGTCAATGTGAGATTAAACATTAACAGGGACCCGGACTCTTTTACGGCTTGGCACAATGGCAGCTCATTTGAGACGGCTAAATAAAGAAGAAAAAAAAAAGCATCTCACCGGTGGCTTGCACTTTACAGCACAATTCGATATTTAACAGCACAATTTGGTGCGTTACAGAGCTGTTATTCTTCGCGTTCAGATTAATTAAAGGAGGGTAGATAACCGATTTGCGTTACATCAAGGTAATCTAGTATTTATCGTTCCCGGTCATATAGCTATCAACGACTTTAACGGTGAGGGCAGCAATCGGCTCTAAAACTGAAATTTTGAAGTTTCTTGCGTCAAGTGCAAAACTGACTTTGCAATCAGGTCGTAATTAACTCAGCTTAAATAGCTTTTCTCTCATGTCGTCAAACGAGTTCAAACGGATCCCGGTTCGGATTGATAAAACCCAAGAACCTAACCTAATTTCTTCAAACTTTGAACTTTAAATCATATTCAGCAGATCAATATACTTTAAGATAAGTGTCTCATACCCGGGGCGGACAACACTCGTGTGTTATCTTTTTGGTGCCACATTGTTTGTTGTCGAGCATTGCTTTGTAAAGTAACATTGTCTAAACGAGTCCATTAGCATGTAATCGGTGTCATTGAAAGATTAGATTTATACATGTATTGAAACCTTTGTGACTATCCTGCTGACAATAGGAGCAGCAGAAAATATACGTGTCAATGTAAGTAACTCTATGCTACTAGATCATACCTGAATACATTTCAGGGGAACATCGTGAGCTTGAACGAGTTGCCATAGGCAGAACTGTTCGTAGGTCTCAAAATCCAAACTTTCTCTAATACAATCAATCAAGCCATCTTGTTTAAATATTGTAAGTTTTCCTTGAGCCACTGAGTATATTATGTCGCGTACATTTTTTGCATCTACACAGCGCAGTGTTATCCGCAAAAGGTCAGTGTTATTCGTAGCTATAGATTTGAATTCTCTGTAAATGTCAGGTAGAAGCCACAAGTAGATAGCTGTGTTTTCTTGCTCAAGTAGATCGAGGTCTCGCACCAGGCAATTACCTATCTTGCTATCTGTCGCATCGCATATTTGTCGATATATATTCGTTTTAAACTGATATGATTGTTGAGAATTTTTGCGCGTTTGCAGCTTACAATGGATTTTCATAAAGTATAGTAGTAAATATCCCGTTTCTGGTACACGCTCGCATATTTCCGACAATAATGTTTGAAATGGTTTTTTGATTTTCTCATCGTTTTCATAAAGAAAACGAAACAAACCATAGAGGGGGTAGCTTATACTCTTCGCCAAACATCTCTCATCAGTCTTGCTCTCGGAGAAAATATTCTGATGCGGTGGTAAGGTCTCGCGCAGAATTAAAACTGTATTTGAGATCACATAATTTAACTGATACTCTTCAAAAGCTGAAGCTGGTAACGGACGAAAATCTTTTAAGAATGCCTCCCATGTAAATGAGTTTCGCTTTGTAACAAATGTGTCAAATGAATCAGCTATTGCTTCAGTTAGGTCAACTTTTGGTTTTTCTTTTAATCTAACCTAGAAAGAAAGGTATTATGAAAAAATGTATATATAATATATTATAGTTATGCATTATATACCTTTGAAAGTGGCAAGTCATCATCATCATCAGTATTTTCCTCATTCTTAAACATTTTTCCCAAACTTTCAACTTCCTCGTCACTAAATACATTTTCCTGCTCCATTGTCGGTATTGTTGTTGCTTTGATATCCTCATCCACCAATGTTGCGACTGTTGCACTATTATGACTAAACCCAATAATAGGCAAATCAACGTGTTCTGTTATTAAGTACATAAAGAGAAATATATATGTCATTTAAATTTTTGTTATGGAACAAGCAGAGCTTCCCAACAGTTGACCGTTATTGGTTGTTCCAAAATAAGACTGAGTAACGGAATCTTTTAGCGACGAGTAAAAAGTGAAACGTTCATATGAATCAATAAGTCAATAAGTCGTTCATATGAATCAATAAGTAATCACTGACTGAACGAGAAAAAAAATTTTTTTTTTAATTTTAATTTTATCGAAATCGGTCAATTTATATGACAATCTTCAAAACCTCTGAGTTTTTATACATAATTGTTATAATTATCCAGTAATGATAAAAAAAAAGGATTAACTTGTAACATTGAATCGAACTGTCAACTGTTATTTACTAGCTCTGAGGAAAACTTAATCACCAAGTAATGTTCGCTGCTGATCAGTCTCTTTTTTAAAAGTTATAGGAGCTTGAATTGAATGCATTAGCGGGTACACGACGTTTTGGCCCACGTTAGAAGCTGGTGACGACACAAACTCCCTAAAGTTTTCTCTTATTAAATTTCGAAGTTCTCTGTCAAGTTTTGGTGATTCAAATAGTGGCTGTATATTTGGAATAACCTGAAATATACATAATTGAGTATTATCATTAAATATTACATATATGAATGGCCGTACCTGCTTGTCGAGAATTAGTTTCAAAGAATTGTAAACGCCCATACGAATTTTGTCGTCGTGCTTTACATAAAAATTCTTCGTTATTCGACAGAGGAAATCTAGCAGTGTGCTACTAACAAATGGGTGATTTCTAATTGAGTGGTACATAACTAGAATTCCAGGCTCTATGTTCATAATATTATCTTTGGCAGGATCGAAAAAGAGCCAATCATAAAACAATGATAACTTGGCATTCGCCGAAGCAATTGGATTTGTACACGAGGAGATAAGCCAACCAATGATAGCCCATCGCGGAATAATATCCGAACAAAGCATATCATTAGTCGGATGGATTACATTTATGATAAAGCGGATTAAATCAGAACGTAAGCTATGCGATTCAGGTGTTGCGAAATATTTATCCTGAAACCAATCCTGGTATCTCTTCTGGTTGCCAAACTTCACAGATGATGCCAGAAAGCTTATTTTTCGTTCCATCTCTGGCAAAAGACGGCATTGCAGAAATCTTCGACTGGTCCGGATTTGTAGTAAATGCCATATTCCGTTGAATGTAGGATGTAAGCTCTTCGGGTTATAAAGAATATCACGCCATAGTTGTTCGAATTCCGGTATGCGGGCTACGTTTTGTAAAAGCCTGTTGTTTTGCGACGAAAATAAATGAAAATATTTATTATATTTTATATAATATAAAATTAAAAAAAAAATTAAATAATTAATGCCTGCGTTCACCAGCAACGTTCACCAGCAATTATATATGCATAAGTTATCACAAGTCTTGATAACCAAAAGTGCAAAAGCCGCTTGCCTTGTGTCAATAACACTTACAAAGTGAAATCCTCAACATCTCCTCTACTTCCCGGATAAACGACAACGACAGCGGAAAGCACCGAAGCAGGCAAAGGCAGCGACAGAGCTGGTGGTTTAGTCATGCCAATATTGTAAAACGTCATTTAGGTTCAAATTTTTGATCACTTTAAAAAGAAATAGTAGTCGTACTTATCTAGCGCCCAACATTTAGGGCCCTGTTAACGAAAATATCGTTTGTGTCGAATCGAAATAATACCTGTAAGACCACCCCATAGCTGATCAGCTAACCAGAGATCCGCAAAAAAAATCGCAAGTCCAACAAAAAAAAAACATAGGCTACCCTGATAACGCGTTCATTAAAGGATAAAACTCATCTACAAGCGCTGCCAAGACGAGCTCTGTGGGACAACCCGGCATGAAGTGAACTCATGTACATCAGACTGGAGGCGTTCACCACAGACAAATGGACGGAAGTGTCAGGATAAGAAACCCCAGTAGTAAGAAGCAAAATGGAGGACTACAGACTTACCGGTTCAGAATGTATTTTATTTACCTGTAAAATAACTTTTTAAAAACAAATCACAAAAAACAAGAAGAAACTAAAACGAAATACACCAAAAAATCTTTTTAAATCAAGTTTGGCAAATACAAAAAATCTGATCTGATAATTACATCAACCGAATTCCAGCAAACTTAGCTGGCAAATTCCAGCATCAAATACAGAAAATAAAAGAGAGTTTTAAGGCCAAAATTAAACTGAGATGCAGCACCTATACTTGAGCAAACATATAAGCTCAAGTAAAATGAATGAAATAGACTGAGTCCCATACATAGTAAGCCTTAGGGAATTTTCTGGCCACCCAGACTACTAGTAGGTAGAATCTTTAGAATCATATAATACGCCACTAAACTGGACAGCAATCTCGAAATGTTTGGCAGTACACTACGCTGATAAACGGGAGGTTTTGATATTAGAATATCAGATGACCTCATTAGTACAGGGTAATCTAACCACAGCAGGTATCTACCAAAAGTCTATACTCACCTAATATAATAAATTAAATTCAATAACTTGAATAAAATGTTAAGCATGGAAATGGGAAAAGAATCAATTGATCTTTCCGTCAAGTCTTACAGGGCCAAGGCGCTTGACACCTTTATCATAGGCCTTACCAAAGAGTTCAAATTCAAAATCACTATGCCAATAATAATCAATTCAATTAAATGAAAGTTAGAGGATTATATTCAAGATTCTTGAGGTCGCAAATGTGAGAATTCTGTATGTATTTTTAGTTACAGATACGAATCCGGTAAAACTGAGAGCAATCGTCGAATTAATGATCTTTGTTCCCTTTTAGAACTATCATGATTTAGCAAAACTTTTGAAAAATTTCAAAATATAGACACTTATAGAACCAGATTCTCAAACAGACTAGATTCAGTTTTATAAGGCGAATCTGACCAAGCAAATGCAATAGTAAGAGAGCACATCGACAGAGCAAGGAAAACAAACAAAAGCTGTTAACCTAAGTTTACTTTAAAAAGATGAGGGATAAAATAATAAAAGTAGTAAAAGAATGCCAAAATTATATGAAACAGAAAAACGAATGAATTTCCAACAAGCCAGAAATATACAAAGGACATCAATACCACAATACCAAGGTCAAATAATTTACGTTAATTATTACCTTACATGCAAAAAAGTCGCTGTCATTGCTCGATAAATTCTGTAAAATGGCACAAGCTAGGATAGTCAAATCTCGAGCAACTCAATGCATAATTCAAACTTTTAAAGAAATATTAATAAATTAAGGTTCAGGTCCCATAATGTGTATGTTGAAAGACCAGTTTAATATCGAAGTTTACAAAGATTAGATTGGATTCAAACTTTTATACAAAAGTTCAAACGGACAAATAGAACGGTTTCATTCTACATTATCAGAAAATATTTTGTGCAAAAATGCAGACACTTCATTTAATGATCTTATAGATAGATAAATTGCCAAATCTAATTATTCAATACACTCAACCACTAACAGAAAGCCGGTTGAACTATTTTTTAGAAGAGGGTTAGCAGTTAACCGTAAAATACAGGACAGAAAAACAAAAAATCACTGACAAAATTAAAATCACACAGGAAAAAGATTTAGCGTATCATATCAAAATAGAGATAAAAAAATATCTCCCATGAGAGGAGATATTCATACTAAACTATAAAAGGTACAAACTTATTCAGATATAATAAAGAAATCGTAAGAGAACACAGAAACACCACAGTATTAATAGAAAGTGAAATAAATTATTAACAAACGAATTACGAATTACGAGTATTAATAGAAAGTGAACAAATTATTAACAAACGAATTACTTGAAATTAATTAATACCCATTTGTAGCCCTTTTTACAGTGTGTGCTTCCGACGTGCAAATAACTAACTACACAAAATACAATATTGTGACACTGATTAACGGACTATCAAAAGTTTAAAAATGAACCTTCAGATTAATTAATATTATTGGCATAGAAGGATTCGAAAAAAACACTTAAAATAGTTAACACTGCTAACTTTTAACTAAACTCGTTCGACCAAAGAAAAAAAGACATCGATTTGATAGGCAGCGTCTGAAAATAGTTACCTGGATCACCAGAGAGATAAGAGAGAGAAACTTATCATAAAAAAAATAATACAAATACAATTTTAATAAAAAGCTTAAAATACGGATGAGACGCCCAAAGGGTCACAAGCACAAGTTTCAAAACGATTAAAGAAGAAATTCTCAATTTAAGCCACGCAATGCAATGGGTAAAAGCAGATATTAGTATCACTCAGATATTAGGAGATCAAGAGGTCGATGAGGTTATAAAATCACTATATCAGTTCCCATATACTAATTTTGAAAAAGCCATGAAAAGCAGAAGAGACGCCCTACGGATCATTCCTTATTAACTTCAGCAATTCCACAACAAAAATTCATCATTCATTCAAACATCATCCGATGCCCGCAATTCTGCAAATTGAGATGTCCATTAGATACATAAAGCGCTAGTGAGCCGCATTTTGATTAAAGCTGCACATCAACAAAATAGCTAGTAATAATGAAAATTTTAAAGGTCGCGCAGATAACACAAAAAGAATTGCTAACCGAAAATGGCCAAGGCATGCTGCACATACTGCATTGCACCTACAGCAACCAAAAGTGCAAGAACTGCTTCCCGTGTGCTTCGATCAATAACACCCTGTAAATTCAAACCTAAATGACTGCTCTACTTCCCGGTGCAACAACGACAGCGACAAAACTGGGGATATAAAAATGCCTATATTGTAAAACATCATTTTAGTTTCACTTTTTGTTCAATTCAGAAGGACCAAAAGACCATAAGTATTATATTTTTTAAACCGATATCTTTGTCGTGTTAACTCATATTCAAATAATAATATACATATTTATGATTTTTTTTTTCAAGGTTTCAATACACAGGTTCAAAACACAGAATATTTTATACTTGTTACTTAAATAATATTCCAATAAAATATCGATACTAATTTTATTATTAAAGGGGAGAACGAAATGAAAAAACAAAAAATTTGTTTATGTATTGGTAGTATACATCTTTCGGCGTGCCGTCCAAATTGAATTGTTAAATTCCAAATAACTCGGGAGATATAGAAGGATAACGATACCGACCTACCGTGCGCGCTCCGTTGGGCATATACGTTGTTGCGTTTTTCTCGAATCCGTGATTTTCAAAGCAGCGTACACAATAACTAATATAGGAGTTACGTACCGATCACCAAATTTGACACAGGCCTGTTATGACATCAGTACTTTTTTTTAAATTTTAAAAATATTGTAATTCTGTATGTCAAAAATATTTGAAGTTCAGAGAATAATTGTTAAATTTTCATTCATTCATTCACAAAAAAAAAATTATATCACAATTTTCGGATCATTATTGGGACCGTTTGGGTGTCCGCCCGCCACGTCCACCATTTGAAAAAGTTGAAAAAAATATGATTATTAATATTTAAGGTTTATTCATTGTGCATGCATATGCCAAATTTCATAAGCCTAGGAAATCGCTTGAGGTGCAAAAAAAACTTTAAAAATCTTTTTTTAGAAAATAATATAAATAATTTTATGATAATAAATAATTTAAATGGAAACAATAATTTATTTATTAATTTAAAATGAATGAACGCAATTAGGTAAAGCGATCTTATTAAACTTAAATAAAAATTGTATTTTGTTGGTTCATTCACTTTTGAATGTTATTTTAAAAACCAAATGCAATTCTTAAACTGTTGTTGCTATTATTATATATATAAAAACGTAAAATATTGCCGAAAAAACTGTATGTTATATTTAAAAAATGTTAATCGATGAGGCTTACCCCTATCAAATAAAAACAAGAGAGGAAGCTAGCTTTGAGAATCCGAAGTTTGTGAACCCTTGCAGCTTGCAATTTTACAAAATCGTTAAATTGATAGGGCCAATCACCTATATAATAGCCCAACTGGCATAAAATGGCATCTTTCTAAAACTGTTTAAATTGATAACTCCAATCTACTTAATAAAAGGAAACACATAAAAAGTTTCAATTTTTACCGCTCCTGTTCAAGTCAGAGTGTAACTCTGAGAGAGTAACTTCCACGGCTGACCCGGCACTTGATGCTGATCAAGAATATATGTATATACTTTATAGGATCGGAAATGACATTTTTACTGCGTTGAAATATTCTGACTCAAATTAGATTAGTTTATATTTTTACAGTCGAGTATGCTGTGAGGTACCCGCTACGCAAAGATTTGTGCATCAAGTTAAAATACAAGTTCATTATTTAAAGGCAAGTCTGATCCAAATGATCTAAAGCGCGATCCTTCCCACGCCTTTTAAAAACGATTACTCCGATTATCTATAGAAATAAAAAATAAAACATGAAAGTTTCATTTTGGATCTCCCCAGTTCGAAAGCACGGTTCTACCCACGACAAGTCGAAATGCAAAAATACCAGTAAACGAACTAATTAAATGTAATATGGAGAAATAAACTTATTGCAAAATGATATCCAAACGAATAATAATATTCCCAAAAAGTTCGATAAAAGCTACAAATCAAAATACAGCTCAACAAATAATGGGTAATCTGCTAATCAGTTCATTAAATCATTATTGGTTTAAATTAGATTCTGAATTATTTTTTAATGACATCGAAATATTAAAGAAGTGGACTTTGAAAAGCATTTTACACCCAAGGCAGATTATTTGATACAAAACAGTATCATTTTTACTTAAAGGTCTTGTAAGGATAAAATATCGGATTCTGAGCTTCAATGTTACCAAATGCAATAAAGTATTCACCAAAGCTCGAAGCAAGCCGACGATTACGAATAATACCTAATAATTTTGCTATTTTAGATTCATTCAGCCAGATACTAGAGACAAATTTCTTTCTTCTAAAAAGAATAATTAATTCTATGCAAGTATAAATAAAAAGTGGAAACAGTGGTAGTAAATTAAAGGCGCTTAAGCAGAGAACAATTTGTATAGATCATCAATGTTATAATGCAACATCCTGTTATCGGAGGAATACAAAATGGAAATGATCTTGACGATATTTGGAAAGATCACCAGACGGAATTCAATTCCAAATGCTAATAGCTTAGCTTATTAACAAGAATGCAATCATATATGTTAGAATTGATTTCTAAATAAGGCAATCCTTTAGAATATTTTTGGCTTCTGGTGAGCGAATAACAGGTCAATGTGGTATTAAGCGTTGAAAAGTTAAAAATATGAAATTATAATTTGTAAAAAAAAAACTTTGTCATGCTTAATATGTTTTTACAAAGCTAATTATCATATTAACAGATTCTTTCTATGTATTTCAGTATAGAAAAACGAATACATAATTAAACTTAATTAAATTGGATATTGAGAAATATACTTATTGCAAAATTATATCCAAACGAATAATAATATTCCCAAAAAGTTCGATAAAAGCTACAAGTCAAAATACAGCTCAACAAATAATGGGTAATCTGCTAATCAGTTCATTAAATCATTATTGGTTTAAGTTAGATTCTGATTAATTTTTATAATGACATCGAAAGTTTGAAAAGCATTTTACACCAAAGGCTGATTATTTGATACTAACAGTATCATTTTTACTTAAAGGTCTTGCTAGGATGAAATATTATCGGATTCACTATTCACTAAAGCTCGAAGCATGCCGACGATTACGAATAATACCTAATAATTTTGCCATTCGCTCAGCCAGATACTATAGACAAATTTTTTTTTCTGTAGTTGTAAAAAGGACATATATGAAAAAAGATAAAAGTATGAATTTGTAATTTGTAAAAAAAAACTTTGTTACACGTAGCAGGAATTAAAACGGGGACCTTTGCATCACGGTTTCTCTTGAACTAAGTTGTAATAAGCTTTATTAAAATAATTTGGATAGCAAATTAGAAGGCGTGAGAATAGATTTTAATGTATCAGAGACAGAGAGCTTATATTAAATAGTCACCCTAGGCCCTGAGTTCCCCCCTTGCACTAGGCCAGACCTGAACTCTGTTGGCCGAAGCTGCATTAAGATTAACCTGGAAAATTAAAAAAAAAAAATTTTAATATTCTAATTTTCTGAACTTCTAGTGCCAGGTTTGAAAATTATTTTCTTAGTTAGCTTAACTCTCCTTTAAAAGGAAGCAAGGTATAAGCAGCAATATTAATACTTAAAAAGTGCTTACGCATTTATGTACATAGATCTGTGGTGCCCACACTCCTAGCTTGCTGCCCGGACTCTGCTGACACACGCATAGTATGCACAGCAAAACAAGGTGCCCCAATTATATGCCAAATTTATGCAATATTATAATACATTTTGCCTATCTTCTAATAACAAGGCCTTCGTCTAATTAGTTATGCAAATAAATGCAAATCTAACAAATCAAAATATTGCCTGCACCACTTATACAGATGAAGTGAGCTCCAAAAGTATGTTGTTGTTGATCCTTTTATAATAAATCCATGTTAGAATGGGGAAATTGATGGTATAAAAATCGTAGTGCCATTAAGGAGTAATTAAATTTTTTTAAATATATTGGGATAACATCCTATTTTGTGGAGAGGAGTATTCAATAACATATACAGTGAAACTAGTTGAAACCAAAGTCAGGCAATTCTAATCAATTAAATACCTTATTCATTCAAAAAGAAAAATCAATGGTTTAATACATTTATCGAAAATATTTAAAGCCTGTGTGTTTCTGCCTGTAACTAGGTTTCACGAATAATTTCAATAATAATTTATACGATTTGTGTTGCTGGTGAAGCAATATGAGAACCAGACATAAAATACTTATATTTAAATTATTATAAACAGTTACCGAACGAAATCCCTTCCTAAAGGAATAATATCATGAAAGCGTTCACGTATTAACGATATTGTAAACATCACTTCTTTTTGGCGAAGAGGGATCAATGCGGGATTTGCGTGGTCCTCTATAAGACGGACGTAGCTGTAAACGGTTGACTGCACTAGAAATGGATTGCCTTCTAACCATGTTCTGTAGTCGATAAATATATCCAAAAGGCTTTCGACGAGAAAAACGTTTCTAATTGACGCATCCCCACCGCCAGCTTGACGGAGACAGTTCCAGATAACGTTTTCAACACTAAGTACCTGGTGCTTAACGAATTCCCGTAGCACCCATATCAGTTGTCTGCGTGCTATATCTGTTAGTTTTGCATATTTCTCGGCGACTAGCACTGTGAGATTTGCAACTATCACACTCATTCCATCCCTCGACACAAGTGTTATGTCGCGGTACGTTTTGGGAGCCAAATCGGGGTCGGTTAGCATTACGTATAGAAAGCCAATAGAAATCTCTTCATGCTGTTTGTCTTTGCACACCAACTGTGATAAAATATCGTGCATTTCCTTATCACTGAGACCTGCAATTTGTTGCTGCAGATTAACGAACGACCGCTCAAATTTCTAAACAAAATCAAACGAGATAGAAAGGCCCATATTAGAGATAACATACATATACGGTTAACACCTTTCGCTCTAAGCGTCTTACCTCTTCAATTTCATCTTTACAGTCAATGGCCGTACAGACAAACAATTTAGAGACATGAGCAGCGGTTTTTTGCTGCTGCTCCATTTGCTAACGTATGAATTTTACGTTAAGGTCAATTTCATAACAGTACAAGAACAACACAATTTACAATTTCTTTGATAATTTTAATTGTATGAATAAACGTTTAAGGTCTCGGTTATCTGTTTTGATTTGGAGTGAAGAGAATAAATATGGTTCCTCTGGTTAGAGTTGCCAGATCTAAAACCCATTGTTTTAGTTATCTTCACACGGTATCAAAATTTTTTTTCTAGTAACTATTCAAAACTGTGCCTGACGAAAAATCGTATTGCAACTTATATATATCTTAATGCAAAATGTTGACGTATTTACTTTTTGTAATTTTTAATATTAGTGCTACTGTTTTTTGTTTTAATTGGATTTGTTAGGCAATCAAATTCTAAAATAAATTTAAACAGAAGCCCTATACTAACTAATATTAAAAATGAACAAAAAAAAAGTGAGAAGTCGAACTTTTAGGTTTTTCGCTCGCTCAAGTCGGGTAAGCAGAGCGATATTTTTGAGCGAAAAATGTAAAGCGTTGCCAGATTAAAACAAGAAACCATTGTGAATAAAATGTACAGTATAATTAACTTAGCTATGTACTTTGCACGCAACTTCAAGGCAGCTATTTTAAATTATTTTCACTTAATTGCTTAATTTTCACACTTGCTTAATTTTATCAAAATAAATGTAATTCTTTAAAATCAGATTAGTTCCAATTACAATCAAGGGGGCTCCACTTTTCACATTCGCAAATTCTTGCGATTTACCTTTCAAAAACGGAAGCCGGTGCTTCGGTTTCCGCAAAACGCAAATTACTTTCGAAACTGAAAAACGGGCACATTTTTCTTCGCGAAATGAAAAGTAAATACCTTTTTCTACATCAAATCGGATCTTTTTTTCAAAAGTAAAATAATAGTTGATTCATTGGTCTATTGACGATTATTTCACACCATCAAATACGCATTTCTTTTCTGACCCCACCTCGGATTCGGAAAATAAAATATTTGTCGTCGCTACATCTTGCGACTTGGCTGGCAGGGCTGCAACACTTTTGGAGGAAATAATAATAATTATATAAATAATTATAAAATGAAATGGTGCTTATTCATATTATTGAGGAAACGTAAAATAAGATTTAATAAAAATTAAAATAAAAGTTATTGGGACTTGTTGGTTTTGGAATTGGAACTGTTTGAAGAGTAGGTCTGCCACTCTTCCAATTCCAGTGGTCCCAATAACTTTTATACAATTTTTAACCTTAACATTTTTTGAACCGATAAATAAACAAACCGAATCGCAAGAAATTTGCGATAGTGAAAACCAAAATCCTCCTGATGGTCGCAGAATCATTTCCGGAATATGACTATTAGGCAATTAAACAAGTAGGAAAGCTAAAGTCAAGTGTTATCGAATGTGAGAAACCCGGTACCCAAAGCATTATGGGCGAAATTGACATGGCTAAATTCCCTTTGTCTAGTTATGCTCAAATTACGAAAAACTTGACATATAAGGACAATTGAAGACAAATGTTGCTACATGTTGGGCAGCACTGAAAAAAAAAATCAAATGTTGCTAGGAACATGTTGAGCAACACCCATTGGAGCTGCCAACACAAATATAGATGTTTAGTATATATACACTCTATTCCAAAAAACGAATTTTTATAGCTGATGCTGTTTATTGTGGCAATCGCACCTATTACATAATATGAGGTATGGCCCAGCGGTCTAAGTGCCACCCTCACATTACTTTTGCAAGATTGGAGTGTCTTCGAGTCCCACAAAATGCAAAATAGTTTTTTCATTTTTTTTCACTACTTTATTTAGACATTCTCCTTTTTATTACACTTTTTATACAAACAATTTTGTATAGGTTAAACATAAAACAAAAAAATTGAATAAAAGAAGTAAGAAAAATTGAATGATCGAACCCGCGTCTGTATGCAGAAGGCTATTTACTTCTTTAATCTATTTGCTTTAAACTGAATATCACAACTATAGCTTAGAAACCGATTAGAATGTTGTTACCAAATTTGGGAGCTCTAATTCTTATAGACTCAAATATCTGTTGTTTCACACAGATAGACGGACATGGCTTAATCAACTCGGCTGGTGGCGCTAATCAAGAATATATAAAAGTATGTATTCTTGATCAGCGCCACCAACCGAGTTGAATTTGAGTAATGGACATTAAATTTTGCTTTATTAATTTGATTATTATTTGTATTATACCTTTAAGTCTATCAGCTCCAGTTTGTTTAGCGATTGCATGCACACCTTCTCTTCAATGTATTGAATACCTTCGGGCTAATAAACTCACTGCGATTTTTATTGGCGGGTTTGCGGAGCTTGTTGCTTTCAGGCTGATGTTTTTCTCTTTCAGCGCGTTAATCTCTTTCTGGCGCACATTGACCGGCTGCGTCTAATGCAAACGTTACCGACTTTATTTTATTTTTTTAGTTTGTGTTTTATTTTGATTTATGGGTTATCACTTCTTTGTTTATTTTTACTTCTTAATATGTCATTTCTTTTTTTTATTTTTTTATTTGTGTGATTTTATAATGTTTTTGTTCTTTCTAGGATACGTTCTGGGATCCGTTTGAGAGATATGCCAATGATTGCTCGCAGCGAGGAGAAAATAGAGATATTCAACCGCATGGACGTGGAGCTTAAGAAGGAGGACGAGTTGATCCATCCGAGCAGGGATCGACTGATCGATGAGTCTGAGCTGCCCGATTGGTTGACCAAGGACGACGACGAGGTGGAGCGCTTCCACTATCAGTACGATGAAGATATGAGTACAATCTTTTTAGTAATAAACAATATATCTAATTGATTATACTATTTTATTCAAGGTCGCGGCTCCCGCCAGCGAAAGGAGGTGGACTATACGGACAGTTTGACCGAAAAGGAGTGGCTGAAGGCCATTGATGATGGCGCCGAGTTTGACGAGGAAGAGGAGGAAGATGACTCTAAGCGAAGCAAGCGACGTAAGCGCAAAAATCGCAAGGAGTCCGACGACGATTCGTTGATACTGAAGCGACGCTGACGACAAAATCTGGACAAGCGCTTCAAGAAACGCACCCTGTCCGAGCCCTTTATGAAGCTGCCCTCGCGCCAGCGGCTATCTGAGAGATTATAAAACGGCCCGTGGATATAAAGAAGATCCTGCAGCGCATAGAGGATTGCAAGAACGCCGATTTCAATGAGTCGGAGAAGGACTTTATGCAGCTTTGCCAGAATGCCCAGATCTACAACGAGGAGGCTTTCCTCATCTACCTGGACTCGATTGCCTTGCAAAAGATATTTGTTGGGGCTAGGCAGAGTGTGACAGCGGCAGCAGATGCGGCCGCAGTTGCAGCTGGCGAAAATACTGGAGAGGCGCAGGGAAATGGCGGCGGCGGAGATTTGGATAACTCAGACAACGAAGACGACGGCGATAGCGGTGATGACGGTTCCGACGATGAGGAGATCGCCACTCACCTCTCTCAGATGATGACGATGACGATATGGACTAGCTACCGCTGGGCGTGATCTTCAAGCGAGCCGTCTCGTCAGATATCGATGGCAGCATGGGCAATTGATTTTTAGTTAGTTTAAGTTTACCCTTTTCTCGGGGATGATGCTTACCGAAATGCTTTTTCCATAGGCAGCATTTCATTAAACATCTTCCAACTCTGTATCAAGCTATCGCTATCCATCTATCCATCTGTCCTAGTAATAGTGTTTCCTTTGGGTTTCTTTATTTGAAAGATTTTAAGCTCACAAACCATGTTTTCTCCCATTTACTCTATTAATTGTATTTAAAATTAAATGCCTTTAAAAATAAATGCATATACTAAACATATAGACAGAACCTTAGGAGTTTTTAAACATGGTCAATAACCAAGTAGATCCTAAGATTCTCTTGAACCCTGGTAATTCGCGTAGCTCGACTAGCATATGCGGCTGCTTTGAGGCTACTTGGAAGGATCTGAGTAGCAGCGTATCACTCAGAGAAGTCCTATTGACTAGTCGTATCACTGACCTATAGGCTGTAGAACTAACCATGGGATATATGTTTACATGTTGATCCATAGGCACATTCTTGTAGGCCACCTCTAATGGCCTCCGGTTCAGATAAAACTTTAGGTGGCCACGTGGGCGATCCAATGAGGCACCAATCAGGCAGTCCTGGCCAAACTCCTGACCATAGGCTGACTTTCTCCCGCAGTGCTGAATCCTCCCAGAGTACGAGTTACCTCAGGAATCGCCATTGGTGCCTAGAGCAGAGGTAAATTTTGAGCAAAATTGATCCAGATTGACCTTATCCGTACCGATGCCAACCATCTAAAATAGTGAAATGGGAATCAGAATTCTGATCGCTTCTATGAAGTCGCTTACTCACCATATCTGTGCCGACTAGTGGAGTCATAACGAGTATCTCTCAGCAATGCATCATGCCGTCCTTCAATGACGGTGTTCCCCTCACAACCGCTGTGCCCTTGCTGCCGATGGGATGGAAGATGATGTTCCGTTTATCGATCACTATGGCATTCTCCGAATTCTCCGCGACGTGCCACTTCCATAGACTTACATTACCTGCGACACCCTCTTCACAGCAACGACAGCTTACCAAGTCGGGAATGTGTCCCCTGTGATGGGCGACCTCGATGGAGCTGGGGAACGGGCAGTTGCAAAACCTGGAAACCATTACCAGGTGCTCCTGATGGAATACGGATTTGTACCCTTACAAACCGTCAACCACGGTGATCTTTGCATGACTGACTCGGAATTTTGTCTGTAATGTACATATACCTTGCTCTCAGCATCGACGCTTAAATGTTGAGAACGATCAGCAAACGCATACTTAAAGATTTATTGATAGTCAACTATCTTCTTTTTATGTGTAAATGATGGTCTTTATTATATATATTTTGCATACTTTTTATAATTTCGCGCGTCTCTCTCTTTCTTCTTCTTGTTGTCCAGTGCAGTTGGCAGCTCTTCTTAAGATATTTATCGTTTTATCGATACTTACTACAAAATACTAAAATATATAAATATATATATTATATAAAAAATACTAAAATTTTATATGACGTACACACTAGATTATGTTTATTAACAATATGTTCACACTTAATACTAATAATACATATGTTTACAACTCGGTCAACTTGACATGTAGATCGACCGCGATCTAATTTATGTACATAATGCAACAGTCTTCATTAATACTTGTAACCATGGCTTTAACCTGGTATCTGCTAATATTCCCTTATAATGTAAATGATGGTCTTTATATTATATATTTTATGTATATTTTATAATTTAGCGCGTCTATCACTGTATTCTTCTTCTTCTTCCTTAGATACTTATCGTCTTATCGATACTTACTACTAAGTACTATTATATTTACATGACGTTCACACTAGATTATTTTAGGTAACAATATGTTCACACTTAATACTAATAATACATATGTTTACAATAAGGTACTTGATTTAATTGACAATTATCAATATCTGTTACTTTGTATCTATAATTTTCAAAAACTCTATTTTATACGGATCTCTATATTTAGGTGCAAATTTTTTACAAGTGCCAGGTGTTACGTCAACAATTCATATTGCAACAAATTTTCCAGCACTAAACTTCGTTGGCGCTTTCTGCTTGACTGCTTTCATAATTTCATTTCCTTTCTGAGACTCTACTATCTTGACATATGCTTTATCCCTAATAACACTAAATCTCTTCGCTTGTATTTACTTAATTTTTTATCTAAATACTCATATAAATTATCAATTACAGGACCTGTATGATCTCCTTCAAATTAAAGCATGCTTGGTGTCTTTAATGTATTAGAATGGACTGAATTGTTGATTGCATGTTCAAATTTTTTTATAAGCTTATATAATTATTATAATTGATCCGTGCATGCCGGTGAGCAGCATCGATCGGTCTCTGGCCTCTGCATTCCGACTCCCGATCACTCGTATCGGGGACGATGAGGTTTGTTCAACGACGCTTCGAGCCCGAACGGGCAACTTCCAGCTCGACATCGTATTGAAGGTCGACCCGAGCCCCAAGATCCGCACCCCGATTCGGACTTTGAGCGATAAGACCAGGGCGAAGTTCGTCGACATCCGTCTCGCCGACGAACAATTCCATCGCCCGGCAACCATCTCCCTGGTTTTAGGATCAGATGTGTACCCGAGGGTGATCCAACCCGGGTTTCTAAAGATTCAGGATGGCTTGCCGGTCGCTCAAAGTACCGTTTTCGCTCTCGCTTACTTTCGCGCTCCCTCTCCCCACCGACACCTACCGCGGAAGTTTACCACTCCGCACTCCCGAAACTTGTCAGTTTACTAGTGTAAGTTAGTTCTAATTTACCATCTCATAATAGAGGTACAATAAAGTGGAGTTATTTTATAACGTGAAAAGAACGACGCCGAGCATATTTTTCTGCCAGCTACTATCTTCTACGACGGATTCCAGCACTTGGGGTTTTCGAACTTTCCAGCCTGCCACAGACGACCACTGGCTAATAATTATAATATAACACATATATATATTTTCAAACTAATAAAATCTTGAGTGTTATAGTGTATTAGAGTATAAAATAAATAATTGTAGTCTAGTCAAAAATTTTATTTCAAGACGTGTTTGTGTACAGCTCAATCATTTTTATAAATATATTTTAAATATCGTTTAAATTATGAATTATAGACTAGTTATGCTGCGCTCGTTGCGTGCCATCTTTTCTCTGTGCTGAGAAAAGCTGGTGCTGGTCCTGCCCAGGCATCGTTTATTTATCATTTGGTTGCAAGTGTCCCGGGCACATTGTGTCAGGCGGCGCTAGTGCTGGTGGCGCTGATCAAGAATATATACCTTTATACTTTTATATATTCTTGATGAGCGCCACTAGCCGAGTTGATTTAGCCGTGTCTGTCTGTCTGTGTGAAACAACAGATATTTGAGGCTATAAGAATTAGATTAATTACCAAATATGTAAGGACCAGCACTAGCGCCGCCTGACACCATGTACCAAATTTGGGAGCTCCCTCGGAATGTTGGTGGGCGAGGCAATTTGAGCAGTTCTTATTAATAAGCACTGCTCGGAGACGCTTCTCGGAGCTCAACTTTAGGAACCTCTTGCACTTCCGTAGCGGATGGATTCCCCGGCAGACTCGGCAGCGCTAGGACTGTGTACCTCGAGAACGTCTGCTCTCGAAAACTTGTGTGGTGCGAGGACGAGGAACCATAGTTTATGTGTACGTCTACGAAAATAATAAGAAGAAAAAAGACTTAGTATGGCGATTTACAAAGTATGAAACTCGAATAAAAGAAACGTATTATTTTGAATTGAATGATTCCATATCCTCCGTAGAAAGGAGGATAATCTTGTGAATGGAATGTTTTATTATCCCGCGAGACGTGTGGATGTCCACTACCCGAGCTCTGGGAAAACAGAGACAACTCTGCCGAGCCGCCAGTCATTTGAAGGAAGATTATCTTCTTTGACTACCACCATATCGTCGATATCAAGCTTTCGGGTCGAAAAATGACATTTGATGCGCTTGTGAAGCTCTTTTAGATACTCGGCTTTCCATCGTGCGCTGAATGGCTGCGATAGGACCTTTAAATGTTGGCACCGATTAAGGATCGATCTGGCTTCGCCCTTTATTTCGGGCTCCGCCGTGGAAAGCAACGTCCCACCAATAAGGAAATGGTCTGGTGTGAGTATGCGCAAATCTGTTGGATCTTCGGACATCGGAGAAAGCGGCCTGGAATTAAGGCAAGCTCAATTTTCGCTAACAACGTGGAAAGCTCTTCGTATGTGTAATTGCGTATTGCCGAAGCCTTGAAAAAAAGAGTTTTGAAACTTGTTACGCCCGCTTCCTACAGACCTCCCATATGTGGAGCACCTGGCGGGATAAAACGCCACACAAGCCCCTGATGACTAAATGCATCAGTTATGGACTTCTTCATTGCTTTCATGAAGTCTCGAGTGAGCAGAGTTGCAGAACCTACGTTTTGCCATTGTCCAAATGGAACTGTTGAGGACAACCGCGCCTAGCTACAAGCCGAGCAAAGGCCGCAAGGAACTTCTCAATTATCAGATAGGAAGTGGGTTCTAAATGGATGGCCTTCGTAGCGAAACATACAAACACACAAACATATCCCTTCGTAATAAGACACGATCTCCCTGTATAGCTTTTAATTTCAAAAGGGCCAGCGTAATGAACGCCAGTATATGTGAAAGCCCTTGAGAATGAGACCCTGTCCGTCGAAAGATCGGCCATCAGCTATGTTTGCAGCTTCTTTTTGTGATTCGTGCAGATCTTACACGAATTCACTACAACCTTCACCAGATTTTTGATTTTAGGAATCCAATACTTCGATCAGATCAAGCGAACGAGTAAGTACCTGCCACCATGTAGCGTAGGGATAGGGAATAGGGATAGCGCTCATCCTACGGAAGGGCTTTAGAGGCATGGCCTCTAATAAGCCATTTCGCTCCATGAAAGGATTAAGGTTTAGTAATAAAGTTAAGACTGGGAGCGGACGCTTATACTAAAAACAAAGCTGTTCTTGGCTATATGCCTTTCTCTGGGCGATTAAGATTAGGATTCTCTCTGCCTCTTGAATTTCGCGAATTGGGAGTGATAGGGCCTTTGCGGCATCGCTTTAGGAACCGCAACATGTACGCTAGGACTCTCAGTGCTTTGTCTAATCTGGAGAAACGTTCAAGAAACTCGTCGAATGGGGGTCTGCTGAAATGGACCTTCACCGCACGCTGCTCTAGATCGGTAGCTGGATGCACGTCGCGTTGTTCGGGCCAAGTATCCCGTGGTCTTTGCAGCCACTCTGGTCCTTGCCACCAAAGTTGGCTATCGGGTAGCTCTTGCAGGGAAACACCTTGGCTGGCTAAGTCGGCGGAATTCTGTTCTGATCGAACATGTACCCAACGATTGACTCTTGTTGCCTGAGCTATCTTGGATACTCGGTTGGCTACGAATGTAGTCCAGTGGCAAGCAGGCTTGTTCAACCATGCCAGCACATATGGTGGAATTTTTCTTTTCCAGCCATCCGGCTGGATCGAAGAGTCCTGCGATTTGAGAGAGAAAATCTCGTTTTATGTAGGAGGGGGAGGGTACTACTTCTGGCGGGACAAAATAGAACTCAGAGAACCCGAGCATTTTGGCTGTGTTTTCGGCGTCGATCTCAAGGAACTCGCTATGGAGGAGGTGCTCAGGCGGGATGTCACTTAGAATCCCCTTTTGGTTGGAAGTCCACTTTGTTAGAGGGAAACCGGCGGAGCTTAGAGCTATCTGTAACTATCTGTAACAATTGAGCCTCACGCACGGAATTGGCTGCCGCCAGAACATCGTCGACATACATATAGTGCCGAATAATGTGACTGGCTTTAGGAAACTGCCTCCGGACGTCTTCTGCTAGTTGCTGCAGTAGTCGGAGCGCCAGGAAAGGCGCACAGTTGACTCCGAAGGTCACTGTTTTTAGTTCATAATCTCGGATATCACCTTCTTTATTCCGGAACAGAATCCTTTGAAAGGGCGTGTGTTTTGGATCAACCCATATCTGACGGTACATCTTAATGATGTTCGCACTAAAAACGTATTTTAAATACCGCCATTTCAAAATCTGAATCGTCAGATCGGATTGCAGAACGGGACCAGCATTAAGAACATCGTTCAAGCTGGATCCATTTGCTGACGGGCTTGAAGCGTTGAACACAACGCGAAGTTTCGTGGTGGTGCTCTGCGGCTTGATCACAGCGTGTTGCTGAAGGTAGTAATTGGGAGAGGTATGAGTCGGAGGAACTTCTTTCATATGACTTAGATCCAGATACTCCTGAATCACCCGATCATACTCATACTCCATACTCTTTTAAGGAAAACTCTCTTTTTAAACGATTCTTGTTCCTAGGAAACTGAGCCAAAGCAATGGACCTTGAATACTACAAATTGGATACGAAATTCTTGGGGTCGCAGAACATATTTTCCGATTGCGTCTTTCATGGTTTGGCGGAAATTGTTTTCACAATAGGCGTCCGACTTTTTTACCAGCTTAACTGGTAAATCCTCGACCTCGCAAAACTTGATGAGCAGTCTGCTCTAGTACTCGTCGTTGTCTTGGTTCACATACGTTGGGAAGGCTGCGATATTGAAATTGGCCCAGTGAGTACCCATCCGAAAATCGTTTCTTGACCCAAGAGCGAGCCACAGATATTCTTCCGGTTTCCGCTCATCAATACGGAAGGTAAAATATCGGCTCCCATTGGCGTGTGGAAAGATCTTCCAAA
Organism: Drosophila pectinifera; assembly: GCA_008042775.1. Lineage (NCBI taxonomy): Eukaryota > Metazoa > Arthropoda > Insecta > Diptera > Drosophilidae > Drosophila > Drosophila pectinifera. The sequence continues at coordinate 25,674 of VNKC01000266.1, forward strand.
GCATTCTGTGAAATTGGACATAATGGCAAATTGCCAGCTAGTTCCCGAAGGACGTAAGCTGCAGGATCTAGCTTAGTAGGCGATCGAATCGAAAAGTGGCACAGCCTGGTCGATTCAGCTGAAACCGACTGGTTTAGACTAGAAACTTGGGCTTGGATAACCCGGAATGGAAGCTTGATCAAATTGAAAAGGCGCTCGGTTATAAGCGTTGCCTCTGATCCCGAATCGATCAGCGCTTTTTTTCGAAACGGTCTCGAAGTGCTTCCCAAGCCGCAGCGAAACCGTCATTGCTGAGAGGGGATTTCGCTACAATACCCTTAGCCTCGCCACTCATTTTGGTATTGAGGAGAAACAATTTCTCTACCGGTGTCAGCCTAGGGTTATTAACATAGATTGCCGTGAACAAGTCCCTGAACGTTGGTCATCGGAGATAATCCCCATCGAATACTTCCGTATCGCAGGGGATAAGCGGTAGCCAGACGAAATGGCAGTTAGCGGGTGGCTGGAGCTAAGTTGTGCTGACTGCGACGTCACTTGTGCAATATTTTCGTTTAATTGCGCCGCACAGGACTCGTATACTGAGTAGCTGTAGTAATATTTGGCCTGTAGGATAGGCAGGGTGACGAGAGACCCTTCGACCGCTATCAGCTCCGAGTAAGCTTCATATTCCTTCTCTACTTTGTCCCATAGGGCTCTGACTTGATCGCGACGTTCTTGGAAGGTGTACAATGAGGGAGAAGCTTGGTGTGTTGATCTTTGCTTCGAATAGGCTAACACGATCGCTAACGGCAAAGAATTTGTGCAGCGCTGCTGTCGCTGCAGTTGGCTGCTCTGTAGATGCCATTCTTTTAGTGGAAGCGCGTGTAACCCTCGAATTGGAATTTTGAGCTACGAGTGCTGTAAGATTCTCCGGCTTTAAAACCAGTGAGGACTCGCTGGAAGCCAAAGGTTTGGAGATGACAATTCGTGGAGTTATCTTGGAGCTGGTGGATGGAAGCTCCTTTCCTTTAGGCGTGGAAATTGCCCTTTTGATGATCGGACTAGCGGACTTGGGTGCTGGCTTGGCTCGAGAGGGTGCTAGAGAGGTCGAGTTAGCCTTAGCTTGGGCAGATAACACCTTCTTCTCTCCCTCTATGGGTATACTCAATAAAAAACGCACACAGCGTCTTTACAGCCAACAAATTAGGACGGTGACACTGGAGACGAAACCCTTGGCATACAGTTCTCAACCTTAATTTGTTCTTAAAAGTAGTGGACAAAAACCCGTCGAGGAGGTTTCGGTTATAAAACAGGAAACTGGAACCTTTGAAAAATACAAAAAAAAAATTTTATTATTTCGTTTAATTTACTTATTATATTGTTGATTTTTATTATTATTTTTATTTTATTATTATTATTATTTTATTATTATTATTATTATTTTTTAATACGGCCATTCTGCTGGCGTTGGAGAGGCGTACAGCCATTGGATTCCGTTTTAACTCTGGAGGGAATCCCGTATTTTTAGCGACTTAAGAATTTATTATAACAAAAATAACAAAATAAGAAGAAGTTGAAAAGGGCCCAGAGTAATCTTATCACCAAAAAAAAACAGCTAGGTTATAGATGGCTATGAAGGAAAACAACTTCTCTGGTTGTTTTGGTTCTTGCTCTGGAGGGAAGACGGTATTTTGAGCGACTTAATAAAATTATTTTCTTTAGATTAAATAAGAAAAAAAATGAATAAAAAACGGACCACAAAAAAAAAACTAGGAAGTAAAGCGCTATGGTACATAAAATTTTAAGTTGTGGTACTATCGGTGTGGAGTGAAGTATATTTTTTAGCGATTTTTAAAAAAAATTTTAAAAATATATATAAAGAAATCCAAAAATAACCAAGTGAGAGCGTATGACCATTAAAAAATAATAGCTATAAATAATATAGCTATATAACTTTGGAGGTAATATTGCTGTTGCGTCCTGATTTCGGATAAAAATCAAGATTCGGAATTAATAGTTTTGTAAAAAACGACAGTGCAGAAATCTTATTTGTCGACACTGTATTCGCTGTTCTTGCTCCAAAATGCTTGTTGGGTAACATATACGTGCGTGCAGATGTTTGTGCAATGACCGTTGCTTATGCGAAGCGGAAATAAAATTGCCAAAAAATCAGAGCATCGACTTTGACGGCGCTAGTATACATATGTATGTGCGTATGACTCTGTGTTTACAAAGCGGTGACTTTGTAAGAATACGTATGTATGTTTGGTTCGAGATATCTCCGATATAACTGAATAAATGTTAGAATTGAAACAAATGATTGCAGTGAAAATGTTTATTGATATGAGGGAAGGGATGTTTTATATATATAGTAATAATTTTTGAGTCCCAAAATGATAAAGAAAAATTAAGTTTGAATTTTTTATCCACTTTACAGCTTCTTTATTCAGATTGTCAGAATGAACTACTTGTATGTTACAGATTTTGCTTAAATAAAACCTTCGCTTCTTCTCTTATGTTTAAGTGTTAGTGTGGCGTGATCGCTCAGAGATCTTAATTGCATCGGTATTTGTTTACATAACAGAACCCAATGGATTTCGTGAAACTGTTTAGTCTTGATCAAAGCTTATTGAATTTGAGTTTATGTTTATGAAATTCGCAAGAGACTAAATTGTTTATTCTTGATGCAAGCTTATTGGATTAGCGTATTATTTAGTGACAAAAGTTTTAATTGAGACTTGCTTATGGATACGTTACGCCCCCATCACTTAGAGAAGCATATAATTTATTACAGCTTTGGGTTTTTTGTAATGTATAATAATATTTTTTGGTGTTTTCTTGAACTTATAAATTAAGTACAATATTATGCTTAAAATTAATAATGTAAGAGTTACAATTCTCGATTTTGGTCCTCCTGCAAATATTTACTTTTATTAATTTTTTTTGTTTTTGAAAATTTGTCTTGTAATGTCTAATTTTTCGACCTCTGTTAATTTCTTAAATGCTCCTCATCAAGTTTCTCTATGTTACTTGTCTTTTTATATGGATTAATGAGTTTTCCATGAATTAATGGTGCCTTTCTATATTTTGTGTTTACCTCAAAATTATTTCGATTTTTATTAAGATTTCCTATTATTGTTTCTTTAATTATTTGGTTATTATATTTTGGGATACCTGCATAAATAAAGATATCGGCTGGGGTTCTGCCAGTTGAGTTATGTTTTAATTTGTGATTGTAAGTATACAATATTATTTCCATTTTCATCAATTTATTATCCTCATCATCGGAAGTATCGATCAGGCGAATTTTTTCGTTAATCGTTTTATGCAATCTTTCAACATCTGCCACTCCATTTTTTCTTGTTGTTATTTGAATTTTAACATTTTCGACATCTAACCATTTTTTTAAGGCTATGCTCATAAAGGCACTATCCCTATCTGTTTTTAGAGTGTTGGGTTTACCCATTGAGTTGAATATTCGAATTAGACCTCTTTTGACTTCCATCCAGTCCTTACCGTTTAATTCAATTGCGTTTGCAAATTTGGAATACAGATCAATGCATGTTAGATAATTTTGGTTTTTAATTGTATAAATATCTGCTACGTATGTTTCCCTGCAAAATTCGGCTTCTGGTGTTACCTTTAATGTAAGT
>VNKC01000267.1:0-13273 GCA_008042775.1 Drosophila pectinifera
TTTTTTTTTTACTTTTCTTTTTATTTATTATATATTGTTTTAAATTTTTTTTCTTTATTTGTTTTTCCTATTTTCATATATATTTTTAATTAAAATTTTTTGGTTTCTTGTTATTATTACAATCATTTTTAAATTTAAATTCTTAACTGTTTTCTTTTTATTTTTATTTATTACTTTTTTCTTATTTATTATTATTTATTACTTCCTCATTTTATTATTAATACTTTTTTTAAGTATTTTTTTTCTGTGTCCCTTTTTTTGCCTTCTATTTTACTGCACTGCGGACATTTCCATTTTGTTACCATCTTTCCAGAAGCAAGGCAAATCGAATCAATCATCAAATCGGTGGAGAAGAGGGGCTGCTTTCCACTCGAGCCCCTCCCCATCGCCATCCCCCCGTAAAGTGCAGAATGTTGCATGCATAAATGAGTGACATATATTTCACATCTCTGGCGCTGCTCCAGAAGAAAAGTGTCGGGGAAAAAGCTTAATTTTTTTTCCTTTTTTTCCACTGCCTTTGCCTTTGTTGGTCAACGCCGATTGCGGGTGGAAAAGCGGTTGGAGGCCAATCAATATGTTTGCACAAGGGAGCTGGAAAAAATGGAGTGGCGGGGAAATGGGGTTGCGTTGCAACAGTTGGAGGCAACAGTGGTAGAAGTAAATGCAATAAATCAGCTTAGGAACTTAACGTATGAAATTAATTAAGAAAAACAGGCAAGCATTCTTAAAATAAAAAGAAAAGATAAAGTTTCCCTAACACATTAAATTCCAGGGAAACCCTCAACTAGAAAAGCAACTTTAATTAAAGCTTGAATATTTAAAAGTAGACAAAAGAAACAAAAAATTACTAGTAAATGCACCTAAAATTCCCAAGTACGAATTCAGCTATAAGTTAACACCTAAAAGAAAATAATTAAAATGTACTTTAAAAAGCAAAAGTATATTTATTTATTTTTATACCCAAAAGAAACAAAGAAGGTGCTAGTAAATGCAAAAAAAATTCCCAAGTACGATTTCAGCAATAAGAAAATAATTAAAGAGTATTTTAAATACGCTAAAGTATATTGATTTTTTTGTATACCTATAAAAAAGCAGCTTATGGGCTACATGTATATTATGTAGGCCTTCATGAGTAGTACTAATTAAAAGGCATTACCATTATTACCTTTTAATCTCCGTATCAGTTAATAACATTATTGTACATATGTTCGCTATGTATATATACATGGATATATCCATAAATAAATATTTATGCCTGCCAACAAGCAGTTTAACATATTCGATAAGGGTTACCAAATGAGAATCCCCTTGAAAATTAAGAAGGATCACGTGCAGCCCGCCCCAATCCCCTCTTTGCCGTCCCCGCCGTATTGTTAAAGGACTTGGTCTCATATGGTCGTGTAATGTGATTCATAATTTATATAACTTTAATGAACAACATTAATATGCGAATTATGACAAGCCATGGGACAGCGTCCCACGCTCCCTCCGTATGCCTCTCTCCCACCTTTTTTTATGTGCGACATCCTGGCAGCCGGGACATGCCGCAAGGACCATTGTCCGCCCACATAGTTGGGACAGCTGGCCGAAAAAAAAAACTGAAAAAAAATGAAACTGAAAATGAAAATGAAGAGGAAAATGGGAATAAAAGAAAACTGAAAATGAAATGAAATGACAAAAACTCGACAACACTTTTGGGATAACATTGTACATTTTATTATAGCCCACAGAAAGGATTGTGGGGTTAGGGCAAGGATCAGGGCGGGGCAGAGGTACCGCAGGGAATTCGGTAAAAAAAAACTCAACTAATTTGTTGCGGAGCAAAGTTAAGTATGAGTATGGTCCGGGCGTGGATAAAGTATACAAAATAAATTCACTACATCCCCAGCTTAGTCGGGGATTACGATAAATAACTGAGAGCAGTTCAAGTGGAGCTAGTTTAGCTGAAAGCATGCTTAAAGCATGAACCAATTAGTCGGTGGTTAATGTAAAGGGTGATACTACTTTAATAATGAACGTGCTTCAAGACATTCTTGAAATTGTATTCTATCCATGTTAACCCCTGATTAATTGAGTCCTTGCTAGTTCGCTGGCCACGCAAATATTTATCGAGCGACTTTCCAGCTTCCTCCCCGCAGTGTCACAGCGGAATTCAACCAAAGTCGGGCTTTGTCCGCTCTAATAATATCAAAATAAAACGGATAGAAAGCTGGCTATTCGATGGCAGCCCCGTCGTGAGTCAGAATGTTGGTGGTCAGAATGCAACTGCACAGAAACTAAATATTGCTAGTATTTTGAGACAAAATAAATAAGTCTATGGGGAATATATAAAAAAAAGATTTATTTTAATTGTCCAAAATAAATCTTCTGATCTTCTGTCAAAGTGCCAATATAAGTTATTATTTTAATATCGTTATTTTGGCATTATATCGATATTAGCCAACGATAATTTCGATAAGTTTAGCGATATTTTAAATATATCAAAATACCAGCATATAAATATTTATATTATCTGTTTCAATATTTATATTCTTTATGTTATTTTTAAGTTTGCAATATATCAATATATTTATAATTTATTTTTGTCCGAAATAAATCTTCTGATCTTCTGTCAAAGTACCAACATAAATTATTATTCTAATATTGTTATTTTGGCTTTATATCGATATATGTTTATTTAATGCCAACGATAATTTCGATAAGTTTAGCGATACTTTAAATATATAAAAATAATATAAAGAATATAAATATTTATATTTTCTGTTTCTATATTTACATTCTTTCATGTTATCTTTATGTTTGCAATATATCAATATTTATTTTGATAATATTATCGATAATTTCGATAATTCTTTTATGTATAAAAAATATCCCTAGAAAACCCTTAAAAGAATTACATTTTCTGGACATTCATTTCTGTGTATGGCCAAAAGCTGTCACATACACACAACCAAGTGTATATACACTCTTTGACAATCAATATATTCGCTGCATGTGCACATCCGCTGGCCAGGACACAATGGCAACAACAGGAACAGAAACAGGAGCAGGGCCAGGAGCAACCTCAACCTGCAGCCAAAGGAAGGTGTGCCGCCCGGCTGAATTGTTTGTTTGTTTGGCCACGATGTCCCTCCATCCTGTCCATCAGGACTGCTTTCGCCTCCCGGGGCTGCTCCCTCCGCTCTCTTTTGACTCAAACATTGTCCCCGCTGCGTTCTGCGGTTGCGACAGAAAGAATTGGAAAGTAAACAAACAATTTCACCACTGGCCAGGGAAGCTGGTGGTTTGCGTGTGTGTGTGGTAGGGATGGGGGCAAAAATATCGACATATCAATTTTAATATCGATGTCTAAATAGATTAGATATCGAAGGAAGGATAGTAATAGCTTTTTGATGGATTTAAAAGATATTTTTCAGATTATTTGAAGGCAATTTGAATTTAAATTTGGAAGTCAGATTTTATTATAAGATGTTTTCGATATAATATCGATAATATCGATTCTATAGATTGGTTAGAGCTCTAGATATTGAAAAAACTATAATAAACTCTAGTCTAGCTTTCATAAAAACTGGTAATTAATGACAAAAATATATTTAAAATTGTGCAAGAATTTCGCTTTCTAGTTTTTTATACATTTTAATCAGTTTTTCTCTCTCTCACATGTAACTCTTAATTAAAGCGAACTTTTGAAAGGATCTATATATGCCCGACTGCCATCGCCATGCCATCAGAACTCAGTTAACTAAACTTTTATAAAAGCCAGCTTTTTGCACTTTGTCTCATTATTTTTTTCACTATTCCCAATGATAATCTAGAGGCAACCCTCGAACGCCTGCCTCGCTCCCTGCAGAAATGCGTAATTAATTGCTAAGCTGCATTTTAGTTGGCTGTCGCGGCTTGGCTGGCTTTTGTGACGGCGTGTCTGGGGGGGGCGGGGCTTGTTAACCCTTGCTGGCGAACTTATTTACGCCTGGATCCTTTGTCCAGCCTCCCCTGTTAGTTGCCCCAACGCTTCAACATTGTTGTGGTTTTACCTTTTTTTTGTTCAACATTTTATTATCTTTTTTGTGTGCACTTCTAATGGCCATCCATCCTCCCAGCCAGTTGTATAAAATGTGTTGCATTTATCTGGTTTTATCGTTTGGAATAGTTGAAGAAGCCACACACAGGAATAGCTGAGCTTTAAAGCCCTTACTTATTTTGCATTTAATTATTAGAACATATTGTATTACATTATTATTTGTATTACAGTATTTTTGGCATTTTATTTATTTCACAATAATATTTATTTCACTAAAAGCTGACCCGGGCGCCGGGCCAGTGCCGTTCTCCCTCCTAACAATGTTAATTACAAACTTTCGAGTTGGACACAGAACTAAAACAAATTACATGAGCGCCGACTGCCAGAGGGGGCTGGAGGAGGGCAGGGGCGGTGTTAACTGACAGCTACAACAGCTGCCCGACGGCAGAGAGACGCCACACCAGTTTAAACTAATGAAAAATAAAAATGCTGTGAGAAAATAGAGTTTTTCACAAGCTGCATATTGGAATACCCTGGATTTTCAATTGCCCTTTTTTATTATTATTATTACATACATTTTTGATACAGGTTGGTTTGGAATTAATTCAAGATTTTATATAAACTCTAGCTTATTCATTTATTTTGTTATAAGATTAAGATCAACCCTTTATTATCTTTCATAGAAGAAAGATTATATTATATCCATACTTGTTGTTTAATTATATTCATACTTATAGTTTAAGTTTTTGGCATAGAAAAATAAATTGGCTTGTTAAGCTAAGATGCTTTATTACTAATTTATTTTGCATTATCATTATAATCACTCTGAAGAAAAGGTGTTAACTCTACTACCCTTTCTTTAGTTAATAAAGTTGAGAACATAAAGGTGTTTTATGTTCAAAATAATTAAAAAGTTAATAGTCATATAAAAGCTTTTAATAAAATCAAATACTCTGCCAAGCCTGATAGCCTTTTCAACTTCGATAGAAGTTTCGCCAGACAGGTGAGAAAATACCCTATTAAGCTGCACATTTAATTACTCTTTTTTGGCATTGCATACTTTGGCTCTCCTGTTTAGATAGCAGAGTTCTATTAATTATTAATTACACGCCAAAGTCTGTTGAAGATGTCCGCTAACTGTTGCAAACTTTGCAGCAGTTTGTTGCATAGTTTGCGGCGCCCACTCCAGCCCGCTCTCTCGGTCGTCGTCATAGTTTTGAGTGGGGCATGTGTTGCCTGTTGTGTGTTGTGTGTGTTGTGTGTTGCCTGTTTGCCGTCTCCTTGTTGTCTGGAGTTTGCCAATTATGGCCCAAGTAGTTGCTGCTTTGGTAATCGTGTTCGACACGCCCTTGCCGTTGTTTTGTGTGCGCCCCGCCCGATAATTGATCTAATTGATGAATTACCAACGGCACCAAGTATATTCCGCCATGTTATGCAAGTGCAACTGCGATTTTCGCCGGGCTTCTGGGTTTATTAACATTAATTGTAATGGCGAATTTGCAAGGAGCAAGCTAACAAACATTAATAATCGTTGAACATATAACTTAAGAAGATACAGGAGTTTGGGTGATAAATAAGTTCTCCCATCGATTCTTGCTTTTATATTATCTAGCTGAATTCGAACTTGGGAATTTTAAGTGCCAACCCATTAAGAACTTTAAGCCTAAGGTTGGTAGGCTAGTTTATAAGGATTATAAAAAATGTATAAATCATAAACTAAACTGTGACTTATAGAAGCTTATATCTAGCCAAATGTAAGTTTAGTTTGCTCTATTATTATACAAAATAATATTATTAACATTAATTGTAATGGCGAATTTGCAAGGAGCAAGCTAACAAACATTAATAATCGTGGAACATATAACTTAAGAAGATGCAGGAGTTTGGGTGATAAATAAGACAAGTAAGTCCATTCCCCCATCGATTCTGGCTTTTATGGTATGTAGCTGAATTCGTACTTGGGAATTTTAAGTGCCAACCCATTAAGAACTTTAACCTAAGGTTGGTAGTCTAGTTTATAAAGAAACTGTGATTTATTGAAGCTAATATCTAATATCTAAAGTAAGTTTTGCTTGTTCTATTATTATACAAACTAATACAAGAGAATGGCAACATTTGAGACAGATTTATGTCCATAATAAATGTCACAATCCCCTTTATTTATTTAGTTCTTACCAAAATAGACCGGGAATATATGATTTTTATGAATGGGCTTTTTATACAGATTTCATATTCATAATGGGGGCATGACAAATCCGTGACTGAAGTGTTGCGTAACTTTAAGCCACATAATAACACCTCCCTCGCAATTGCAACTTTTGTTGGGGCAACTTTGCCCCGTCATCCTTCATCTCCCTCCCATATCTATATCTATATCTATATATCTGTACATGTATATGTATATATATATCTTCTCCCACTGTTTATTTGCTCTATATGGTTTGCTCCTTGCAACATCTTCATGTTTTCGCCTTTTCTGCTTTGGCGCACTTAAAAAGCAATTTACTCTAATTACATTAAGTAGAACCAGCGGCCAAGTTGTGCGTGTGTCAATAAACAAACGGTGAAAGTACTCAAGTATATATGCAATACATACACTGAGCAAAAATAAAGGTCAAGCGAAGAATAACAATTGGAAGAATCATAAGATTAGGGAAACAAATGAGAAAAATCATAGCCTCAATACCTTATTATTTATTAATTATTATTATTATTAATATTTATCAGAACTTAGGAATTTCCTGAAGGCATTTCCTTATATTTTTTCTCTCTCTGTATATTACGCGAGCCTCCAGGAAAAACATAGAGGCGGCAGGAAAAAAATATTGCGCTTTTAGACGATAATTACCTGAGAAGTTTCGCCTCGACTTCGCCTGCCTCCCCTCCTCCGTCCCGGTCACTTCCGTTTTGCCTTTGTCCCTGGTGGCCCTCCGGGAATCTGTGTCTTCCTCTCCGCCCCTTCCTCCTCCCCTCTTCCTCTTCCCCTCTTTATTATTACGCATTATTATTACTCGGTCGTCTCATCTTCATCTTTTTGTTTCTTTTGTTGTTTGGTCTTTCTTTTGTTTTCAGTAAATAAATCAGCGTTGCCCAAGTAACTTTTTCACACACACACACGACAAAGAAATAAAAAAAAAGAGAGAGAGTGAGGAGAGAGATTCTAAGAAGGCGAGGGAGAGGGGGAAGAATCCGAGCAGGATCTCCCGGGGCTTTGACTTTATCTCTGCGCTTCCGTTGTTTGTGTCGCCTCTTCTCGCATTGATTGGTTAATTATAACGAGCTTAGCCAACAGCAGGGATATGGCCAGAAATGGAAGAAACCGGCAAGAAATTAACAATTACAGTCTTTAATTTATTCACCCTAGAGTGGCAAAATAGTGGACACATTTTTACAGTTTGTGTGGTTTTAGCCGCACTAACGAGTGTTGCCAAAAATTGCGCCATTTCCTGAAAAAATAAGGATTTTATTTGCCCAGACGATGCTTTCGCACGCTCTGTTTACCTGGACTCGGCCGCAACACATGCTACAAAGGATAATAAAATAAAAAGTAGTATTATTTATTTTAGTACATGTTTGTTATTACAAACTAAGGGAAAATTAAGTAAGAGCAAAAAATTACTAAAGGTTTCAATAACAGTTAAAATGTGACATCGTATGTCTGGCTAAAAATGATTTAAATAAGACTTTCCTAGTTTAACAATACATTAGTTTTTAGTAAGGTATTATATTATATTTAAAGGTATATATTTATATTATTTTTTTATTGATTTATATATTTTATTATAATTTATTTTAGTACATGTTTGTTATTAAAAACGAAGGAATAATAATAAATAAGAGCAAAAAATTACTAAAGGTTTTAATAACAGTTAAAATGTGACAACGTATGTCTTGCTAAAAACTATTTAAATAAGACTTTCCTAGCTTGACAAGACATTAGTTCTTAATAAGGTATTATATAATATTTCAATGTATATATTTATATTATTTTTCTATTGATTTATATATCTTATTAGCTGTGCCAAGGAAACACAGCCACAGGTTCATAGGTTTTGGGGGCTAACCGAAAAACCAACAAGTTAATTCCAATAAACAAAAAGCATTAAAAGGGAAAAACATATCTTGGCCAAATCATTCAGAGATTGATGGTGAATAAGTAGACTTTAATTGGTGGCGAACCCTCAGCTTATACATACATCTATGGCGCGCAGTGTACGTAATCTGCCCGCAAGAGTATGCAACATTTGTTGGGCTTGCAGATTTGATTTGATTTTGCTGAAAATTGCCAAACTGAGGACTGAGAATGGCCAAGAGTGGTGGGTGTGGGTGTGGGTGAGGGTGAGGGTGCGGATTGAAAAGAAAACTGGCAAATAAATCAAATGACATTTGTGTGACATCTCCTCACCGCCACTGTCCCTGTATCTTTGCCTCTTTTTTTTCTCAGTTTTTTTTTTTCTTTTTTGCCCACAAGTCATGTAAGCGAGCAGAAAACAATGTCTCTCTCGCTGTGTGTGTGCGTGTGTGCGTGTGTCTTTTTGTATTTATTTAACGTTATTTTCTGTTGTCAAATAAAATACAATGAAAGCTAATTCAATGCGTCACTTCACTCCCCAGCCTCTCTGCAAGGAAATTATCCCTAACAACCAAGAACAACACAAAGGCATCCATCCATCCATCCATACACCCTCCCCCGCATTGACCTCAAAGCACAGCAGAAAATGTATTACAAATTCAATTATCAAATATGTTTTGGGCGATTTTGGCTTCCAGTTACAAAGCAGCAGCAGTAAAAACAACACAGAAAAGAAATAAACCAAATACTTTTCAGTCGGGGGATGTGTGTATGCTGTGTGTGCGTGTGTTGTGCTGAGCCAAGCGACTTTCCCCGAGGCGGAAGCATTCGGAAATGGCAGGAACACATTTTTGGGAACATCACAAAATTACATCCGAGGGAAATTTTTAAATCTCTGGCCCTTGTTTATTTGTCTTTGAGATTTATTATTGTGTTCTTCCCTTAACTTTAAAGCAAGGAACGTTAGTTTTTATCCAATTGCTGGAAGTTTAAATGAAGAATTAAGGAATTTACATGTTCAGTCATATTTTATTCAGTTTACTCAATATTCAAAGAAATTCTATATATTTAAATTGAATTTCTTATTCATGAATTACTTAAATACATTAAAAGAGAAGGAAAAAGTTGTAAGTGTTGGAAGTTTAAATAAAGAATTAAAGGATCTACATGTTCAGACATATTTTTCGTCAGTTTACTCAATATTCAAAGAAATTTTATATATTTAAATTGAGTTTTTATTGAAAAATTAAATGAATACATTAAAAGAGAAGGAAAAAGTTGGAAGTGCTGGAAGTTTAAATAAAGAATTAAAGGATCTACATGTTCAGACATATTTTTACTGAGTTTACTCAATATTCAAAGAAATTCTATATATTTAAATTGATTTTTTATTGAAGAATTAAATAAATACATTAAAAGAGGAGTGAAAAGAATTTTGTAATATATATTTTTAATCGTACACTTACTTAAATTTGTTGCAAAATTAATGAGCATACAAAACTATTTATTTACTGATGTACATTTAATCTTTTAGAGTTAAGCTTAACAAAAACTTAGCCTTCCGGCCTGTACTTCCTTGCTTTTTTAAATTCCAAATTAAAACTCAATATTAGCACACATAAATCGAATTCGCAGCTTGATTGCAATTTGAAAATCTTCGGAAAATTTGAAAATGCAATGAACATTAATGTCGTGACAGCGCACAAAAAAAAAAGAAGTCTGTTTAAGCATTCAGCTCCCTCGGCTTTATTCAATACTATTACAGCTCAGTGGATGCAATCAGCTTTGCCCCCTCCCCTCGTCTCGTCTCACCCACCATGAGAATTTTCCCTGTCACCCAGAGTTTTCCCGCTCTCCAGACAGACTTTTCCCTGCCTCGGCTATTTCCTTCTTTCCTTTTTTTCGGCGCAGGATAAGCGACATTGAATGGGTCACACGAGTTGGCTGGCGATATTTCAATCTCATAATGCCAACATCGCTGGCAAATGATAATGACTTTGCGGGGTTGTCTCCGGAAACGCTGGAGGGGGAGGGGGAGAAGGGATGAGCTGGGAAAACTTTCTCTTTTTCCATTTTCATTTTATTTTTTGCACTTTTTTTCGGCTTATGCAAATCAAAGTGTTGTGCAATTTTAATGAGCTGGCAACCCCCTGCTGCTTCTGCTCCTCTACCATTTTTAGTCCCAACCACACAAATGAGATGAAAAAAAGCAGGAAACCCACGGAGAGAAAAGTTTGCTTTACACACACACCCACACACACATCCACACACCCACATATCCACATACACGCATGCAAAGCGCCTTAGAATATGCAACGAAATTATTGACTAAAAAAGGAAGAAAAGCCAGAAAGGAAAGCTCAACGATTGGCTTTACCGGCAAAAAAAGTAAGCAACACACTAAAAAGGACACAAGACAGCCGGCTAAGGTCCCTGAATCAATTAGGTTCCGACGCAGAGATACTGTGTTTAAAAGATACAGGATATTGTAGCTGAAGGTTAACTATAAACTTAAGAATATTCCAATAACATGATTAATAAAAACCCTTACAAATACTCTAAAAAATAATTGAATGATTTAAAACGAATACTCTGCTATAATAATATAGTATATATATAATATATATATATATATAACAAGCACTATATACCTTTTAATTTAGCAAATACCGGGTATTCAAATAGATCTATATATAGCGCATAAAGAAAGGAAAACAAAAACCGATACAATGAAATGACAAGGGGAAAAACTTGAGCAGGGAAAATTTTTGATGGCAAATCGAAGGCGGCCTCCGCTCTTCCCCCTCCTCAAATGTCTTCCTCTTCTTACTTTTCGGCTGTAAAGTGGGCGTGGCAAGTTTAAGTGTGTGTGTGTGTGTGTGTCTGTTAGTGTGAGTGTGAGTGTGTAAGGATGGCAGGCCAGCGATTTGCATATAAATGATTACGGAAATAAAAAAGGAAGTTGAAAATAGACAGAACTTCTTGCGGCAAGAGGGGAAGGAGTGTCAAAATGGGAGGGGCTTGGGGCGGAGGGAATAGAAAATCTACACAGGAGAAATATATATATATATATATAGATCTTTTGTAAAATAAAATTAAATTATTAATAAGATTTTTCTGGAAATAAGAGACAAGATATTCTTTTTTCTAAATGGAAAACTTCACTTTTAGAAGTTAAATTTCTTGCTTCTTTTTTTTACTATATTAAAAACAATTTCTTCTAGGACTTTCCCAATAAATTATCATTATAATAAAATATATAAAAACTGTAAAGTATCGATTGTATAGCAATATTTTCGTGCTGTGTAATGTGGCCACCATGACTTGTCGCTGGGAATGCTTTTGGGGGTTCCACTGCTGCTCTTCGACTTGCCAAGTAAGATGTCATTGCTGGGCACTAAAAGTGAAGGAATAAAAGGAAGGACAAGGATGGAAGGACGAGCAGCTAAGGGAGGGATCCTTCCCGTTCTTGGTAGGGGTTTTACGGCGATTTTGTAAGCAGGAGGAGGGATGCTCTCGAAATGTGTGGCAAAATGGGAACCGGAGGGCCACCAAGTTGGAACGCATTTCGCTTACATTTTTGCAACATTTCTGCCAAAATATTTGTTGCAATCCAGCCAAGAATATACATACAAATATATATAAAATAAAAAATAAAAGAAGGAAAAGAAAGTACGGAGAAGATATAAAATAATAAGGGAGAGGGAAAAAGAAAAATGGTGGAGAGATGGAGAGCTCTCTGGCTTAGTTGGACTGCTGCCCGCTGTCCCGCATAAGCATGCTTTGGCATCTGCATGAAATGCAACGCAAACCCAAACCCAAACCGGATGAAATTTAAATTTTCTTGGTCAAGAGACGAAGGCAAATTTAAGAAATTAAATAAGCCCGAGAATGCGGTCTTTCTCTTAACATTTCTTTCTTGCGGCTTAGGGAGCTGAATAACTGAAAATAAAAGAATTATTAAAATGCAGAACTAAAAGCAAATTCATTGTGGCAGAAATATATAAAGGAAGAGAAAAGAATTCGCTTTGAAAATATGTTTAAATGGGATAGGAAATTATGACTATTATAATAATTAAACAAATATAGAAGCAAGCTCTGGGAAGCAAAGTAAAAGCATTTTTGAACTCATTATATTAATTGTTGTGATTAATATTAATATTTAATTTATATTCAGCTTGCTTAGCCTTTTCCCTTTTTTTTAGGACACTCGAAAGCAGAGATTAGCCTAATATAAATATTTATTTTGATTTTTGAAATTAAGAAAATTATAATAAATATAATAATTAAGCAAATATAGAAGCAAGCTCTGGAATCAAAGGAGAAGCATCTTTGAACTCCTTATATTAATTGTTGTGATTATTATTAATATTTAATTTATATTCAGCTTGCTTAGCCTTTTCCTTTTTTTTTAGGGCACTCGAAAGCAGAGATTAGCCTAATATAAATATTTATTTTGATCCCATTAGCCTTATCCCTTAATCTTGGGCAATTTTGCTTTCCAAATTTGTTGCGTAAGTTTCGTATGCAAAGGAGCCGAGTTAGCAGTGGCCCAAAAATAAATCATACGCCCCGTGTTCGCTGGGCTTTGATTTACTTACCTTTTCCTGCCATCATCCAGGCTCCCCCTGCCCCCCCTCCATCTCCTCGTCCTCCTAATCCTCCCATGAGCTAAACAAAAGCGTAACAAAATAGGAAAGGACAACAAAAGCAACAAGCAACCGGGAGGACACGAAGGACTCGAAGGAGGCGGCCCTGCAGACGGCGGAGGAGTAAAGCTGGGCAAGGCGAAACAAAGACACGGAATGACATTGATGAACGATGCCCGAAATGATAGATTGATGGATTGATAGATGAAGCCACGTGCTCCCCCCGCGCCTGTGTGTGTGTGTGTGAGTGATTGAATGAATGACTGAGCCAATCTCTAGTTTTGCCGCTGCCCCCTGCCTGCCTCTCCCCCTCGCGCCGTCCATTTGGAAACTTCTTGAATTGATAATGAGCAACTACGTCTCGCCTTAATTAATTTCTGCGCCACGCCCACTAATTAAACTTTTCTTTTCGAGAGCGAAATGCAGAGCGAGAGGTGGAAAACTTTGAAAACTTTAACTAATTTCAAATGTGGCCGATACACGCGGGGGAATGAAAAGGGATTTTTGATATAATTTTACTATTACAAAATA